>ML105183.1:0-274690 GCA_003697995.1 Taxidea taxus jeffersonii
AAAAAAAAAAATAGTAATCAATCATAGCATCTTTTCTCTTTTTTTCTTTTAAATTCCCATAGTAACCTGATATTCGTCACCTCACATAATTTCAAATTTTTCTTGTGATGAGAACTTTTAAGAGTACACTCTTAATATCTTTCAAAGATATGATACAGTATTGCTCACTTTAGTTACCATGCTGTATAGCATCTCCCCAGAACTTAATTATCCTATAAATGGAAATTTGTGCCTTTTGACCACTTTGACACATTTCAGCTGCCCCCCCCCCGCATATCTTATCTGTAGTGACCACCATCATGTTCTCTGTACCTATGAATTTGGTTTTGTTTAGATTCCACACATAAGTGAAAGTGTACAGTGTTTTCTTTGTCTGATTTATTTCACTTAGTGTAATGCCCTTAAAGTCCATCTATGTTGTTGCAAATAGAATTCCTTTCCTTTTTATGGCTAACAATATTTATATGTATATGTATATATACATATAACATACACACACATATATATATACATATATATTCACATCTTCTCTATCCATTCATCTGTCACTGTAAACTTAGGTTGTTTCTGTATCTTACCTGTTGTAAACAATGCTGCACTGAACATGTGGGTGCAGATGTCTTTAAAAGATAGTGCTTTCATTTCCCTCAGGTATATACCCAGAAGTGGGATTGCTGGAACAGATAGTAATTAATCCTATTTTTAATTTTTTTAAAAGATTTTATTTATTTATTTGTCAGAGATCACAAGTAGGCAGAGAAGCAGGTGGGGGGGGGAGGGAGCAGGCTCCCTGATGAGCAGAGAGCCCGATGCGGGGTTCGATCCCAGGACCCTGGGATCATGACCTGAGCTGAAGGCAGAGGCATTAACCCACTGAGCCACCCAGGCATCCCATCTATTTTTACATTTTTGAGGAAATACCATGCTCTTTTCCATAGTTACCATACCAATTTACATTCCTACCAACAGTGCACTAGTGCTCTCTTTTCTCCTTATCCTTGCCAATATTTGTTATTGCTTGTCTATTTGATAACAGCCATTCTAAACAGATGTGAGATGTTATATCTCATTGTGGTTTTGATTTGCATTTACCCAATGGTTAGTTTTGTTCAGCATGTTTTCATGTACCTGCTAGCCACCTGCATGTCTTCTTTGGAAAAATGTGTATTCAATTCCTCTGGCCATTTTTTTATTTGGGTTATTTATGGGGGTTTGTTTGGTTTGCTTTGGGGTAGTATGAGTTCTGCATGTATTTTGGATATTATTAGCAGATATATGACTTGCAAAGATGACTCCCTTTCTGTAGGTTGCCTTTCGTTTTGTTGATGGTTTCCTTTGCTGTGCAGGAGCTTTTTAGTTTGATATAGTATCACTTGGTCATTTTCACTTTTGTTGGCTTTGTATTTGGTATCAAATCTGAAAAATCATGGCAAAAACTTATGTTAAGTACCTTATTTCCTATATTTTCTTTTAGGAGTTGTATGGTTTCATGTCTTATATTAATGTCTTTAATCCATTCTGAGTTGATTTTTGTGTGTAGCATAATACAGTGGCCCAGTTTTATTCTTTCGCATATGGCTATCCAGTTTTCTCAAGCCCATTTATTGAAAAAACTACTTTTTACCCATTGTATATTCTTGGAGTCTTTGTCATAAATTGATTAACCATATATGCATGGGTTTACTCCTAGGCTTTCTTTTTGTTCCATTGATCTATGTCTCTTGTTCTTATGTCAATGTTAGACTGTTTTGATTACTACAGTTTTTTTTTTATTACTATAGTTTTATAATAGTTTGGAATCAAGAAGTGTGCTATGGCTCTTTGAATTCTTTTATGATTTCACACAAATTTTAGGACTGTTTATCCTAGTTTTGTGAAAAATACTATAGGAATTTTGGTAAGGTTTGTATAGTATGGATATTTTAACAATATTAATTATTCCAATCCATGAGCATGGAAGCATATTCTTTTAAAATACATTCTAAGGCAAAGAAAAATTATATAAACAAATAAAAACACCAAGTCTGTTTCACTGCCTGCCCTTAGAATTTACATCATGGATATTATACATAGATAAAATATTGACTCTCCCTGCAGGGATTTGAGTTTGGGCAATACCATAATAGTTAACTCCACAGCTCAGAAAGTAACAATAGCCTCACAAGTCATTTAGGCAATTGGTGGGAAAGTCCTTGGGTATTTGAATAACTTTTATTTCTAGATCACAGAAATGGACAATGTTGCCTTGAAACATACCTAAGTGATTTTCAACAAAATAAACAAAAAGCACTTGAAGTTTGAAATTTTTCCCTTGATAAGATGAATAAGAAAAGTACCAGTTTTAATCCTAGTTTTTTACTAGTTTTTAAAATTTTACACAGAATGAATATCTCTTTAATTTACCCTTATGCCTTTCAAAGACAACCTTCTGAATTTCTGTCTCTTCTGGCTGATTTCCGTATAGATGAAATGTCCTGTTATTGTGTTCCCTTAGGAGGAACTTATTTTAATACAAATTGTCCCTGAATAATTTTTGAACAAGATTATTTTAAATGATTAGCTTTTATTGATAGCAATAATAGCATAATTATATTAACATGATAACAGAGTTCTGAAGCTCTAAGTATTGCTTATGAATCACTGATACAAATGAACATTTAGTTACCCAATGCAATCTGACTGAAATAGTACTTAAATTTTATTTAACTTCTTAAACTTGACTCTTAGAATGTTTTGGTTATGTTTTCAACACATGGTTGAAAATGATCATTTAAGGGGTGTGTGTGTTTGCGAGAGAGATAGTGAGAGACAAAGAGGAATAGATTTATTTTTTTTAATCTCTCCATATTTATATCAGTATAGTTGTTAGCTAATTCACCATTAGATTCCAAATGCATATGCTTATACTTCAAAGGAAAAAAAAACTAACAATAACAACAAAAGAATAATGACAAGTAAAGGATGGTTAAATTACTTAAAATCTTTGGAATTTATTATAATTCATTGATACACAATCAGATTTTAGGGATACTTTAGTATTCTTCCATAATATAAATGAATATTGAAGATTCTCAAATTATACTTTCTATCACCATACTTAGGGCCAGGATGTATATGGTTTGTTTAAGAAAGCATATATGCTATTGTTAATCCAATCCCCATAAAGGAAACTTTTGGTAACACAGTCATGGAATGATCAAACACAAGAGTCAGCCATATATAGGTATTTATGAGAGCTCACCAATGCGGCAAAACTTTATCTTTAGTCAATATATCTTTAGTCAGTAGATCTAGGGTGAATTCACACTTTTCTTCTTGCCTTTGTCTGATCTTGAGAAAATTACTTCAGTTCTTTCGGCCTTAGGTTTATTATTTACAAAATAATACAGTGTGATTACATGATTCTAAGCCCCCCCCAGCTTTTAAAAACTAAGCATAAATATGGAAATAGAAGTTCTAGAGATAAATATATATAAAACACATATCCTAGTAAATTGTGGAAGGTTTAAAATCATTCTCAAAGTGGAAAATACTAAATAATGCTATCTAGAGATTTGAACACAAGGTAGAGTATTCTAGATTATCTTTATTTTTTTAAGTTTTAATTTTAATTCCAGTTGGTTAACATACAGTGTTATGTTAGTTTCAAGTGTATAATATAGTGATTCAACACTTCCACATAACATCTTTAGGCTGTAAATCAATTATCTTTATTTTTAAAACAGTATCCAAGTTTATATTATTTTCTGACCACAACTGTCAGATAAGATATAGATAGGTGTGGTCATTAGTATGTCAAAATTTTTCTCATGGAAGTATTATTTCTTCTTCTGTATGACTACCTGTACTCATGATACATCCATTTGGTTTCAATGATGTCTTGAAGACCTAAAATTAATCACTTCTTATAAATGCTTTGCAAGATAGTTATTAAAGGCGAGCCTGCCTTTGTTGGCCATCCAGTTCCCGCCTCCCATGCAATTTCTTCCATTGTGATAAATAAAACAGCAGCATATGATGCAGCAACTAAGCAGATTCCAAAGAAACTGTTGTAGTGTTTAAAAATCTCTTTAGATGTTTTATTAGTACAATAAAAAAACAGCTTGTTACATGGTATTTTAAAGAAAATTGCCAAAGTTTTCTAATTGTTATTCACTTGCAAAAGCCAATAATAGGGAACAAGCAGGTGTCTAGAACATAAAGTAACAATAGGAAATAAAGAACATATTTGCAATTAGAAATTAGTAGTTCATTTTATATGTAATTTTGTAAGGAATCCATTGTATAATAAGCAAGTTTTTTCTGTGCATATGTGTGTGCACAAAATTCACACAAAGATATAGTCACATAATAAAGATATTTTTAATTTAACAATATGAACATGAGATTTATTTTAAGAAAATATATTCATAACCTAATAATATATTTGATTCAAAAGAATATTTTATTAAACATGCTTTTTTTATGCTCAGAATGTGTCTGTAAAATATAAATATCAAGCATTTACCTGATTGATCACTAATTAAACCAGGAAAGCCCAATTTGAAACTTTCATATGTATTTAATTTTTAATAACACTATGTAAATTGGGAAATAGCAAATATTTGAATACAATGACTAGAATTTAGTGGGTTATAGATAATAATATGAACTGTAATAGGAATTAACAAATTTGCATCATAGAAAATATACCACTTAATTTAATAATCATAACATTAAAAAATAATTGAATAAATCCCAGAGTGGAATCCTGTTGTCACTTTTGATTTGAAGAAGAATCATTTGTTAAGAAAAAATTACATCTTATTTTTTTTTAAGATTTTATTTATTTATTTGACAGACAGATCACAAGTAGGCAGAGAAGCGAGGAGAAAGCAGGCTCCTTGCTGAGCAGAGAGCCCAATGAGGGGCTCGATCCCAGGACCCTGGATCATGACCTGAACTGAAGGCAGAGTCTTAACCCACTGAGCCATCCAGGCACCCCAAGAATTACATCTTATTTATAAAAGCAGATAGAAGTTAGCTCAGCAAATCAAAGTTTTCCTTATCAAAAATTCTGTAAGCCCTTATTTGCATGATCTAGCCAATTCGAGTTTGCAGAGAGACTTAACAATACCATGAATCCTTCCTATGTGGATAAAAACCATTGGCCTTTCTCCTCCAGTTCTGTTCACTTTCCTTATTTTTTTTATTATGTAAGTAAACACCTCTTCCAGCGAGCTGTCTTAACACTTCTTTTTGTAGGTGAGGGGTTCAGAAGAAAGCCAGAGCTGTCAAAGAAATAGTTTTTTGTTAGTTGGTAGATAAAGATAATAAAAGTTTATAATTTAATGTCTTTTTTTTTTAAATCTTCATTGCAGTTTCCTTTAAGTAAATGTATATCAGTTTACTGGCGTGGGGTGGTATAAGGAAGGGAGAAGTAGAGCCTGATATTTTTTGTATGTGTGTGTATGAATTTTGGCTTTGAGATGTCTTTATTCTTTTTTTTTTTTTAAGATTTTATTTATTTATTTGAGAGACAGAGATGACAAGTAGGCAGAAAAGCAGCAGAGAGGAGGAAGCAGGCTCCCCACTGAGCAGAGAGCCGGACGCAGGGCTCCATCCCAGGACCCTAGGATCATGACCTGAGCAGAAGGCAGAGGCTTTAACCCACTGAGCCACCCAGGCGCCCCAAGAGATGTCTTCATTCTTATGCATAGATAATCATACTGTTTGGCCTTCTTCATGCTGTTTCCTGGTTAGCCTGTCTCTCTGTGTCCACCAATGTGCCTTTTACTAACTTAAAACTTGAGAAAAGAAAACTGCTGAGGAGACATGAGGCCTTAGGTCTTAATTTTGTTTTCCTCTAGGCTTTTGGCTCTAGTAGGGTGAGTAAGAACTACTAGATATTAACCCAGGTTGACTTCATATTGAAATCCACTGTAGAATTTCTGATTTAAGCAATCTGGAATGGGGCCCACATGTCATTAGTTTTTAAAGCTCCCTGGAACAACTGCATCAAAGGTTGCCATTGTTGAACTAAATAGAACATGGTTTTATCTTGAACTGTGATATTTCTCAGCAATCTTGGGTGAGCACCATATTATTCCATTTTCTTTCAATCTTTAAAATACCAGAGAATGTGCAATTAGCCATCATAGCAGCCTAACCATTGACATATTCTCTGCTTCACTGGAAACCAATTAATGTTGCAGTTACTAATTCGATGCCAAGGCTGGCTCTGGCTACATCCTTGTTATTTGATTTTCTCTGTACACCGGCAACATTGGCATCACCTAGGAATTTGTTAGAAATGTGAAATCTGAGGCCCGACTTCAGACCTACTCAGTCAAAATCTTCATTTTATTATTATTATTTTTTGAAGATTTTATTTACTTATTTGACAGACAGAGATTACAAGTAGACAGAGAAGCAGACAGAGAGAGAGGGGGAAGCCGGCTCCCCACTGAGCAAGGAGCCTGATGCAGGGCTCGATCTCAGGACCCCGAGATCTTCATTTTAAACAAGATCCCAAAGTGATTCACATGCACAGTCAATCTTGAGAGGCACTACTCTAGAGACCATCTCAATCATGGTTGGGGAAATTAATTATTTGAACTTACCAAGAGTTCATTGTCAGGATCCACTGAACAGACTAATTGCATTATTTCTGGCTCCCTAAGTTTGCAATTTTATTTAGGATCTGGACCCTATAGTATATCTTTATTCACAGAAGGAGTCATTCACAGCTACCACTTCTTCATTTTCATGCCTGATCAGTTTTACCAAGAGAGAGAATCCAGTGGTGATGTTTTTAGCCATTGGAACCATCAGGTTTGTAAATTGGTCCCCCATGAACTTGATCCTAGCTCTTCCCGACATTCTAAGCCTTACTTTATCTGGGGATGGACTTTGAGGATACTTCTTCCAGTATGAAAATATTTGTAAGATTTTTTTTTTTTTTTTTTTTTTTACCTCACATTGAGGTGAAGTTATAATTCTAGCACACAAATAAGAGTGGAAGTCCACTTTGCTGTAAGCTCTTTCTAGAGCAGTCTGGTGGTTCAATTCACAGATGGAACTTTTGTGTTGTTTGAAGTTCAAATATTCCCTACAGTTTGACCATTATAAGCAAGCATTTCTGTTCAAGAATGTCAATTTCTATACTGTTTCAGGGACATGCTCTAACCTCCTATTACATTTTTCAAGTTTCTAGCCTCTACAAACAAATCCAGAGTTTATCTGATGTTAAGTCCCACAATAGCATTCAGATCCCCAAATTTAACCCAACTGTGCTAGAGTAAGAGGACATTTTATTTTGCATTCCAAACATACCTGATTTTAATCTTTGCCATTTCTTCAGAGAGATTTAATGGTTTTGGAAATTGGGTTTCTGTATAAGTTTGTCTTAAAACAAAATCCCTCTACAAGTTTTGCAAGGGAGTGGTTAACCCTACATAAGTTAATTTTCTTCCTACTTGTTCTGGTTAAAATATAGATTCTCCCAATATTTGTGAATTCACAAGAACATTTTAAATGTTTTAATGCAACATAATTTATATACAGAAATAAATTAAATCTTGTTTTCATAGTTAATGAAAACTTATCCTTATGAAATTAATGTGTCAAGTTACCAGAAATATGTTGAAGGAAGATGAGTGAAGGGATTTACATTTATGATCAATTTTCCTATTATCCAAAAACAAAACAAAACAAACCCTAACACCTCCTATGTGATATGCACAAAAGTCTCACTTGACCTTTTTGTCAAACTTGCAAGAGGTTTTACTATTCCCATTTTACAAATAAGAAGAGTGTTTCTGGTTTAAGTTTCACTGGTACAGAACTTTTTAGTCATCTGAGTTTGCTAATATTAAAGGAAAGCTTCTTTTTGTGTTCCTTTCATTCACTAATTCATTCATGCAACACATGTTTGAGTGGTTGCCACATGCCAGTCACAGGATTATTTATCTAGGTGATTCATTTTCCAGAGAATTCCATCTTAAAACAAAACAAAACAAACAAACACCCCCCCCAAAAAAAAACAGTCTGTCTTCCAGTGCTTTCATTTGTTATACTGTGTTTCTTTTGGATTTCACCCTTTTGAGAGTGAGGAAGAGGTGGCCAGGATTCGTTCAGATTGAAGGAGACATTTCAGGTACTGCCTGAAAGAATTTCCTCTAACCATTCTTTGGGAATGAGGTTAAAGATCCCCCCCCCTTTTTATGTTATGTTAGTCATCATACAGTATGCCATTAGTTTTTGATGTAGTGTTCCAAGATTCATTGTTTATGTGTAACACCCAGTGCTCCATGCAATAGGTACCCTCCTTTACTTTTGAGATAAAAAGATTTCTTTTAGAACTTCATACTCATGATGATGTCTTTAAGGCAAAATGCTGACATAAAGATACTTCTGCTACTCAAATTCTGTTTCCTCTATAATTTTTTGCAGTACAAGTATTATTTAAATGGCACAGCATACTCAGAATATGAACTCACATTATAATATTTTATTTGAGTTATTTCAGGTTTAGGACATTAATCATGATAGTTTAGAAATGTTTCAGCTGATCTTGGTCCAATTTTATGAAAACCAGGATAAATATGTTTCAATATATCTTTTTCTTTTCTAATGAGTATTAATAAAGAATCTGGAAGAAAGTTTGTTCCGAGTCTTTTTTTTTTTTTTTTTAGGGTTTTATTTATTTATTTGACAGAAAGAGAGAGACTGTGAGAGAGGGAAAACAAGCAGGGAAAGCTGGAGAGGAAGAAGTAGGCTCTACAGTGAGCAGAGAGCCCAATGCCAGGCTTTATCTCAGGACCCTGGGATCATGACTTGAGCCAAAGGCAGACACTTAACGACTGAGCCACCCAGGTGCCCCTGTTCCAAGTTAATTCCAATCACTTTACTACTTAGTACTAATTCCTTCTACATATTGAGAGTAAAAATATTAAACTTTAAGCTATATTTATGTGCAAGCACAGAAATACAGTTACGCAAAGTCAGTCTCCAGTATACCATATAAAATATCAGCATCACCGTAATTAGAACAATTGTTCTAAAATGAAACTGAGTACTCTAAGCTTAATACAACTATTTCCCTAGCTTCACACTTCCTACACGTAATACAGACCCACAGTTTCCAGTACCATAACTATGATGACACACACCATTGTGTCCCAACTAAAATGCTTTAGATCTTCATCCTACATCCCTTCTACTCTCTTCCACACATCTTCATCTGACTAACTTCAATGTATCCTTGAATCCAGCTTCTGTTCTTCAAATTTCTATTCTTCAAATGCTGCCTTCACTCTGTAACTTGAATGCAATGCCAATTTTCTTGATTACCATCACATTGTGTGAATATCTCTATTAGAGCATTTATGAACTTAATATTTAACATTTTGAACATGCTTCCTGTTTTCACTGCTAAGGTGTCAGCCTTAAAGGTCAGGGACTTCGTAGCTTCAGGGTTTTGTATGGTATCTGACCCATTTAAGTATTTTACAACTATCTCCTGAATGATAAATGACTAAATGTAGCCCTTGTAATATGATCACTCAGTTTGTTATTTTCCCCATCATGCATCGAACTAAAGGATTCACCATTTTCCTAAATGGGAGGTATGGTGGCTTTGGAAACTAGAATAGTACAGTAGATGAATAAAAAAAAGCCAAGCAAACAAGAAAAGTGCTCTAAGCCAAGTCTTGGTTTGCATTCTATCCACCAGCATTTTTATATTAACATACAGTTTTGAAAAGAATGCATTCTGAGTATAAGGTTTTTGTTTTGTTTTAAAAAGATAGTGAGTTGAAATAAATTTTTACAAACTCAGGCTCACTTCTCATTTTCAGGATGTGTCCCTTTAAAATAAATCTATAGGTCCATCTGTTAGAAGCAAAATCTAACATGGTAACATTTCCAGCATGGCACATTTATTTTAGGGAGAGAGGCCTAGACTTGAATGAACACATTATTTTTGACATGTATTATTTAAAGTTGCCAAATGAGACCACATTTGTCTTTCTTCATACCTTATCTCTCTTCTTTTTGTAGAACCCCCAGTGGATGTACCCAGGACACTGAAACTAGAAGAGATATACAGTAAATATTTCAAAGAAAGAAAGTTTTTTTACATAAATATTTTTCAAAACCAGACTTGCCTTAATTTTAAATTTTCTGTGTTGAGAATTTTTGTTTTTTAATGATAGGATATAATAGAAATAAGAAAAAATATATAATGTTAACATAATTAACTATGTGCCACTTTTTCTTGTAATGAAGGTATTTTATTTATCACCTCAAAATTATATTTATTCAAAAAAAATAACAATCCCATTATCCACATTATTAAAACACTTTTATATTACTTTAAAATGGCCCTTTCAATACTAAGCTTATGTTCACAAGTAAAATGGTAAAAATATACAACTAAGCACTAAATAGACATTAGTAAAAAAGGTATAAATGAACGGTTGACAGATGCAAATTCAGATGTAATGTAATTGTTTGGTCTTACTTAACTAGGCATTAGAATAACTTATTCTGGCCAAAATCAATATTAAGTAAGTAATATTTGCAGTTTATATCCCTCTTGAGCTACTAGATATGGGACTTCCCTGATTATTAAAGCATTTTGTAAATGTTGAATATAGCTCTAGATATTTTCAATTTATTTTTAAATAAATTGAAGGTAGCTTTTTACAATGACTGTTTTGTTTTATTTTTCACTAGCAACTCTAGTGGAATTTAAATGGAAAGGCTCTTATAGTCTTTAATATTTCCTTATCAAATATAAAAACACTTTTTGTTACCCATTACAGCTATATTGAGCTATGCTGAGGGCACAAAAAATGAAAGGGAACTATTACTCATTGTTGAAAGTATAGGAGTAAAATGCATTCTGATGTATCTACTACTCTTCTGGGATATAAAATATTTTATCATTCCCTCCCTTTCCTAGATTATCTATGTCAATATCTTACACATCTTGAGAATTAAAGGCTGACATAGGTCTATGTCCCTGAATAGGTACTCAGTCTGACAAAATCCATGTGAGTATTAAGGAGACCAATTTTCATTATATAAACCCCCAGATTTTAAAAGAATTAAACTTTGAGTCTGATGTGTGAAAAACAAATATGTCATTTTTTTTATTCTTTTCTCCATGTATGAATTTCCTAACTGGTGCTTTATGTCTTTTTCTCTTTTTAAAATTTAATTTAATTTAATTTTTTCAGTGTTCCAAGATTCATTGTTTATGCACCACACCCAGTGCTCCATGCAACACATCCTCTCTTTAATACCCACCACCAGGCTCACCCATCCTCCCACTCCCCTCCCTTCCAAAACCCTCAGTTTATTTTTGGGAGTCCACAGTCTCTCAGGCTTCATCTCCCCATATGATTTACCCCAATTCACTTTTCTTTTCCTTCTGCCAATGTCCTCCATGTTATTCCTTATGCTCCACAAGTAAGTGAAACCATATGATAACTGTCTCTCTCTGCTTGACTTATTTTACTCAGCATAATTTCCTCCAGTTCCAACCATGTTGATACAAAAGTTGGGTATTTATCCTTTCTGATGGAGATTTAATATTCCATTGTATATATGGACCATATCATCTTTATCCATTAATCCATTGAAGGGCATCTTGGCTCTTCCCACAGTTGGCAATTGTAGCCATTGCTGCTATGAACACTGGGGTTCAGATGGCCCTTCTTTCCATTACAACTGCATCTTTGGACAATTGCACTACCCAGTAGTGCAATTGCAGGATCATAGGGAAGCTCTATTTTTAATTTCTTAAGGAATCTCCACACTGTTTTCCAAAGTGGCTGCACCAATTTGCATTTCCACCAACAGTGTAAGAGGGTTCCCCTTTCTCCACATCATCTCCAACACTTGTTGTTTACTGTCTTGTTAATTTTGGCCATTCTAACTGGTGTAAGGTGGTAGCTCAATGTGGTTTTGATTTGAATCTCCCTGATGGTTAATGATGAGGAACATTTTTCCATGTGTCTGTTAGCCATTTGTATGTCTTCTTTGGAGAAGTGTCTGTTCATGCCTTCTGCCCATTTTTTTGACGTGATTATCTGTTTGTTGAGTGTTGCGTTCAAGGAGTTCTTTATAGATCTTGGATATCAGCCTTTGTCTGTAGTGTCATTGGCGAATATCTTCTCCCATTCTGTGGCTTGCCTCTTTGTTTTGTTAACTGTTTCCTTCCTGTGCAGAAGTTTTGATCTTGATAAAGTCCTAAAAGTTCATTTTTACTTTTGATTCCTTTGCCTTTGGAGACGTGTCTTGAAATAAGTTGCTGTGGCTGATGTCAAAGAGGTTACTGCCTATGTTCTCCTCCAAGATTTTGATAGGTTCCTGCCTCACGATGAGGTCTTCTAACCAGCACTTTATTTCTAACATTCCATCAAGAGTGGGGCTGTCCTGTGGATGATGCAGTGAGTGGCATCTTGTAGAGTTATGAACTCCACAAGCTGTATCACTGTATGTTGTAGCCTTGGTCTGAAAACAAGTTCATATTCTAGATTACCATTTAAAGTCTCTAGAATAAGAAAAAGGCTAAAAATTCATATTTTTTATTTTTATTGTATAAGTTTAAATTAAGGGAAACATGGATAGCCTTAAAATATCCTAGCTAGCCTTCAGAAGCATTTAAAAGTGGGATGACGATTCAGGGCATTTTAAGTGCTATTTTAGAGTGTGCTTCATTAAGAACTACTAGAAAATTACTCATAATCACCAAAAGACAAACATCAGAATTTTCTCCTTTTGAATATATATACATTTTAAATTCCAATAACTATGAAATATTAGGGCTAATGAGTTGTTGTAGCAAGATAGTAATGAGTAGTTTTGGAAGACAGATATTACTGTAATAAATAACAGAATTCTTATATAGTATTTTGTGAAAGGGGTACTTTGCAACATGTTGCCAATAATAATCCCTGAGATTCCATGAGTCAGACTGGTCTCTCTTTTCTCTTCTAATTGATTTATGAGACATGGCTACAAGGAAGCCATGATTAAACATCACTTTAATTATTTCTAGTTATTAATATTTCTTAGGAAACAAAATTAAACATACCAAGTCATGCTTATTTGTTATAAGAATGAGTATCTTCATGAGACTCATATTTCCAACCAACTTCCGCATAACTTCACTGTCATGGAACTTCATTTTCATCTTTGCCTAGATTATTTTAGTATTTTTCTAATACCTTTTCTGCCACTAATGGCCACTTTTTTTTTTTTTTATTCCAGCGATTATTTGAACTTTTAAATATATATACTTTTTTTTCTCTTCAACAGGTTCACATTAAAATATATTTCACTTCTTTTTCCAGTGTAGGATATAAGATTCATATAAATCTATAGAGTGTCCTGACTATAGTAGGTAAGAGGTCATGTAACATAGTGCTTAAAGCTTGGTCTCTGGAATTAGACTGTAAAGTTTTAAACCCTTGCTCCAGTCCCTACTATGTATATGGTATGTGGTATATGTATATGTATATGGTATGACTGTGAGTAACTTACCTGACTTCCCTAATGCTTTTGTTTCTTCAAATGCTAAGTGATAGTACTTACTATATATATGGTTCTCGTGAAGAATAAATGAAATTGCAAATTCCTCATCTCAATATGTGGTATAAAGTAGTTATGCAATAACTGTTAGTCATATCATTCATGTCTTTTGACTAATTAATGCCTGAGGGTCTTTGGGTATCAGTAATTATGGGAAATATTTATAAATTTAAAAGTTTAAAATATGTAAGCCGTATAAAACAGATGACAATCAGGAAATGATGGAAAGTTGTGTCAGCTACATATGAGAGCTCTTTTTGCTCTTTACAAGATAAAGGAACAGAAGGGAAAGTCATTGCTCACTCCTCTTGGATGTCTCTGTTTTCATTAAAGCTGGGTAACACCTTTAGAGCTTAGATTTATGGAGTTCATGCCATTTATATGTGAAGAGGATAGGTCCATCTGGCATCAGTCAATTCAGTCAGTCACCTTTGCTGATTGACTCATTATAAATACCACCACAAGCCAAAGGTACATGACAGAGAATAAATGAAAACCATTTATGAAATCAGGCATGGAACAAAGAAACTGATTCAAAAGCTGAAGAGCATTGTATTTCTAAATGTTTATAAATGCATCTAAAAATGTGATCAGAAAATATTACATGCAATGTAATGTGTTACATCATAGATTTTTGTTAAGGGATAAGAGTCTCCAGTCAATGATAAAAATTATCTTTTGGAGTTTAACTTCCATCTTTTTTAAGGCTCAGCAATTTCATATATAATTAATTCTAAGGTATAGCAAAGAATGTTTTAAAATCCACAAATGTAAAATCTTTGGCACTCATCTACTGGTAGAAGTTTGTAAATCTCCATTTAAATTCCAAATAGGAAGACAGTTAACACTTACATCATATATTTTTTTTTATCAGTATCCTAGTATATATAGAAAGCACAATATAATTTTTTTTAAACCGACAGAGGTAATGAGACTTAAGTTTTAGTGTTGGCTCTTCTATTAAAGGCTTGCAGAAACTACCAAAAGTCACTAGTACATTTACTGGATGCTTAATATATGTCACAGTTTGTGTCACATATGGGGATTAAAAAATAAAAGTTCAGTCTCCGTCACAAGAAGAGAAAAGTATAAGTGAGCAAATACAACTTATAAGTACAAAGATAGAATCATACGCATGATAGGACAATGACAGCTTAAACACTTTTATGATTCTAGATCTCCCCCTCTCCATCCATCTGGCTACTACCTGTTAATATTTTAGGATACAGCTCAAGATCCATTCTTCTCCATAAAACTTTTATATTCTTTCCAAATATAACTAAACGTTCTACTTGTCATGAATTTATGATTATCTCTAACCCATATTTCATGGGGTCTTTAACACTATATTACAATTAGTTCTATACATAGAAATCATTCCTGACACAACAGTAAACCTATGGGTGCAAGGGGTATATTTCCATATCTCCTAACAGAATAGATAGCTGAAAGTAAGTATTTAATATCTCCTTGCTGAATGGACAAATGAATGAATAAATGACATCTGACCCAGTTTAATCATAGTGAGGTACAACAATTGTTTGAAGGTAGTGATTATCTGAGTATTAGATATTATGGTTGGGTATATGGTCCTAGAAATCAAGAGCAATATTTGGGCTTAGCATGAGCACATGGGTTATTTTTGAAACTCTGAGTGTAAATGAGTCTGACTTGAGAAGGATAAGAAGAAGACATGAAGCAGGCAAAGAAGAATGCCAATGTAAGCATTAAGTAAGAAGGTGGAAATTCTAGTTAGTAAAGAGATTGAGGACATAAGAGTTTGCTTAAATACGGGCTGGTGTTGTGGTGTAGAGAGCATAATGGAAAAAGAGTTGGAAAATTGCCTCACTGAAAGGAAGATCTCTATGTATGAAAGACAACAAAGCATTAACTGGTGGGGTTTTTTGTGTAGCAAAGGCAATATGGGGATAATTAAGGATAGAGACATAAAGTGAGTCTTTCTTCAGACATTAACCAAAATTGTCAAAGATGGAAACTCTGGTGAGATTAGATTTTAGTAGATCAGAAAGTTAATCACTTTGGGAACTTCTAGATAGAAATAGCTTAAATTATTCCAGAATATTTAGGGACAAATGAATAACGTGCAGAGATATCCCTTGCTGTATGGTACCCAGAAACCCTTTAGGAGAAAACTTGCATTCTGATAACAACTGGAGATCAGCTATAATCTGGCAGGCAGAACTTGAGAACATGAACTCTTGAAGGGATGCAGGGAGGGAGGGAGATCAAGAAAGAGAAAGAGAAATAAAGTAACCATGCAAGCAAACAACCTTGTTGAGGTGGTATCTGACCCAACAGGACATGCTCAGCACCAAAAACTGCACTCGGTTTCCTGAGCAATGAAAATATATGTCTGGACATTTCAATCCATTTATCCATCAGCTTAAAGTCTAAAGTCTAGGAACACTGGGATGAAGAAGACATTTTGAACAAAAGCTCCTACCTTCCTTGTTCTCTTGTTTCCTCCTTCATGACAGTCTTCACTGCATTCCAAAATAGCGGGATGATAGAATAAAAACAACTTCTTACAATCCAGCGAGATATATAAGCAGAATACACTAATTATAGGCACATCCAGTAGGGAATTTATTGAGTAGATTAAATGTATTAGTAATTCAAATAAAAGGCAGGTTTATGATACCATGTTAATGATCCATCCTAGAGGTGGATAAGAAAAAAAACAAAGAGGTAAAGCAGAAAGAAGGCTGAGTAGTAAGCTTTGGCTTTGACATTTTTGTATGACTTTCACTCTTTTGGGAACTACTAGAGGAATATGAATTCTGGAAGAATATGAATTTTTAGCAAGCTCAGAGCTTCTGATTATGTAAGTAGAGAGTGGAGCCTAAGAAATTTTTTAATACAAAATGGTAAGTCTGGGCCAGATGTCTCATCACACTATCTTTAAAGAAATGTTGTTCTGGAGTAATAGACAAAAGATATTTTCAAAATAATGATGAGATGTTATTTGTCCTTTTTACTTTGTTGACATTTGCCTTGATGAGGCACAAGTGATTGTGGGTCAAACTGCTGATGCCATGGGACAAATCAGGCTGGGGACTAGGGTATCCTAGCAGTCATTGTATTCTATAATGCCATATATTCATAGTTAAAAAAATTATCTTAAATTACTGTCAAAAGTTTACTTGTATATTTTATGAAGTAATAAAATTATTCATTTTATTAAATCTTAATCTAAGTATACTTATTTTTAATATTCTGTGGGATATTGTATTACAAATATGATTGTCTAGAGTAAAAAATACCTGTTTGATGATCTGTGTTCTTAGATGAATTTTTTGTTTTGTTTTTCCATGCAATACCATATTTACTTGAAAGAATGAGTGACCGATGAACAGTGTTTTTCCAGGCTTTTTATTCAGCAGAACTTTTTTTTTTTTAATGAACAAGATATATCTGTTGCTTTAAAAGATGGCAGCATTTGCTGTCAATGATAAACTTTGAACTTTCAAGTGAAATTTAGACCTTGGAAAACTGCATCCACCACCAGTTGCTTGGCAGCCAGTACTTATAGACTTTTTATGATGTTGCTTGTGACTTTTGAAAAGATGAGTTTTTGATATTATATCATGAAATATGTAATATGTGGGAGATCTTTGTAATTCAGTGAAGTGGTATTTTCCAAATGAACATAGCATAATATTTCAAAATAATGCTTAGGTAAATAATCCACTTAAAGTTCAAACAGACCATTTTAAATATATTTTAAATTATATATGTAGAAATTTAAATATATATATATATATTTTTTAAGATTTTTTTAAAAATTTATTTATTTGACAGACAGAGATCATACAAGTACGCAGAAAGGCAGGCAGAGAGGGGAGGGGAGAAGCAGGCTCCCTGCCGAGCAGAGAGCCCCATGTGGGACTCGATCCCAGGACCCTGGGATCATGACCCGAGCCGAAGGCAGCGGCTTAACCCACTGAGCCACCCAGGCGTCCCAAAATTTAAATATATTTTAATGTAACCAACTTATGAAAATTTTATTCATGTAGTTTTAGATTGGCCAACACTACTAACCTTCAAGAAAACTACCATTTATTATGTTTTTGTGTAGTAGCAAAGAATGTTTTCAACTATCTGAAAAGACTATTTAAATGTCTTCCTTTTCTCAATTAAATATCGCTGTGATGTTGGATTCCTTCCTTATACTTCAACCAACTAATATATCATAATAGATTGAATGCAGGGGATATGAAAATCTATTTTCTGTTAAGCCATATCTTTAAGAAATGAAGTACAAACCAATATTACTTTTCCCATGTATTTTTATTTTGTTTGGAGAAAATATTTTGAGACGAGTGTTTCCATGTAAAAAAGTATCTTATCATCATTTTTAATAAGTAAATAAGTAAATATTTTATATCATTGTTTTTTAATCTCTAATATGATAAATATTAATAGACATAACTCACATAAACTGAATCTCTTTGGGGTTCTCAATAATTTTTAAGATTATTGAAAAAAGGATTGGTGATAAGATTATTATAAAAGGATCTTGAGGCAAAAACATTTGACAACCCTTATGCTAGAGGGATGAAAGAAGGGAAAGAACATGAAGCTTTGAAAGTTGGCAGAATGTTGTGTTTTATGTTGAAGGTCAGTTTAGTTAGAGAAGGTATAGAGTGCTACTTCAGTTAGCAGAGGAACTAATAGATAAAATAGCTTTATCTGAAAAACCAGAGTTTAAGACTCAGGAAAGTTCAGATTAGAGATAGGGTGAACATATACTCTGATTTGCCCAAGATAGTCCCAGTCTGTATCTATTATTATACAGTCATTCTATTTTCAGGTGTTATGGTTACAAACAGGACTCTGTGTAAATAAATTTCTGTTTCAACACAAGCTAAGTTGCCTGGTGATGCTAGAGATCTGTTCCCACCAGGATTTACAATACTACTGGTAGTTTTGGAGGCAGGGGTAGCCTTAAACTATTTAGAAGTTATATTCTTCAACTATAACCTGACTTCTTAAAGTTGTTGATATTAAAGGTATTTTGGCTAAGAAATTATACAAAATGCTTACTATTTATTCCATGATTTGTTATCCTTCACTTTTTTAAAAAATATATATTATTTTAACAACTGATATGACTTAATATCAGGCAACATGGTGTCAACCCAATTTTTGATCATTAATCATCCAATGACCATTGGTAGGCCACTATTTTCTTTAAAAAAAATATATTTCTTAGGATACTGTGAGAATTAAACAATAAATGGTAAAATTTGTGATATTGTTTTATGAATGCCAGGAATTATATTTCATTAGGATGATGAAGGTTGATGAAATTTTACATTATTCTGTGCCATTTTTTAAATGGTGTAATTAAATGAAAATTTAAAGGCATATCATTCAGATGAAAATTATTTTCTATCAATTGCAAAACAAGAATGTGGGGTGGCAGTGTGCTAACATACTTAATAGAGAAAAAAAGATGAACAGTTGTGAATAAGTCTGTGATAAAAAATATGCAGAGAAGGCAGAGTGAATTTAATTCAGACCTAAATCTGGCAATTTTAATTCACAGAGAGCACAGCATTAAAGGCAGCCTGTTAATGGGAGCGTTAAGTGAAGTAACACTTCTAGTGTTTGCTTACCTTGAAAAAGGCCTTCTGTCTATTGTTGAGGGATATAGTGATTTGACACATTGCTAGGTAAACATACAGCAATTTTAAACAGAGTATACTAGTGTGAAATCAAGGTCAATTTTTACAAATAAGGAATACCTATAGTCTGTCTAAAGTGGCCTTATTTTAAACAAGTTGAAAATAAATTAGAGTGTTAGAGGCATTACAGATATTCTAGAAGTTGTCCTACTAGACTGAGAGCAAGAATTCATTGTGCATGCCTTCTGAGCCTGGAAACTTGTGTAGGCTTATCTTTCTTGCCTTGTAATTAGAACAGGACCCACACTTTCTCCATTGGTCATTGTGACCCTGAGATCTAAGAGCTAAAAAGTTAGACTACAGACTAAATTCTTAAATGTCTGGTTGAATTACCTCAACATTTAATGTAGTGAAAAGATAAAAGAATATGAGATACCTGTGATAGAGATAAGTTTGTGAACTTGGTAATATTGTAAGGAGTTAGTTGGACAGTTGGGTAGTAAGGGCCAGTGTCCATAATGAGAAAACATGCAGTTGGGACAGTTAAGACAAAATAGCACTAACATTCTGTTTTGCAGCTTAGACAAGACTATCAGCTCATGAACATTAACCTAATAGGTAGGAAGATGCATAATCAAAGCCCTGACTGGTATGCCTTAGCACACCCTGGTTGCTTAAGATAGTTCTGTAAAAGAATTCATACAAACCCCTAGACCTAGAAGCTCCAACAGCAACTCTCCTTGGATCCCCTTCGTCTTCAGGGGCTTTGTATAATCACCCAATAAACTTTGATTTGCTGCCCATCACTCTTCGTCTGGTCTACCTCTTCATTTTTTGAGGCTGCATGACCAAGAACCCCAGGGACTAGAGGAAAAGAAATCCTGAACAATTTGAGAGGCATCAAAACAAATGCTTCGCTTGCTTATTTACTTACTTATTTATGACCTACATCACTTGGTTGTACAAGTCTTAAAGTTACGTATTCCATCTTATACTTTTTATTTTATGTTTCCTTTACTAAGAGTTTACCGAACAATTCATTGAAAAGATATAAGAATTTTTCAAGTCAATTTATACTTAGAGAAATACTAAAAGGTCTTAGTTTCTAAGGCCAATGCATAACTAAACACACATACATGGAAAGGTCAAATAAAAAATGTAATGATGTATTTGCCATTCAACATTTGTTTATCATTCTTTTAGTAGTCTTTACATGACTGTTGGACTCTGCCAGAAACAGAGGCAAGAATAAAATGCTATTCCAGTGTTGTTATTTATCAAGATACTTATCCAGAGGAGCACCTGGATGGCTCAGTCAGTTAAGCATCTGCCTTCAGCTCAGGTCATGATCCTAGGGCCCTGGGATCACACCCTGTGTTGGGTTTCTTGCTCAGTGGAGTGTCTGCTTCTCCTCTGCCACTGCTCCTCCCCATCACTGGTGCTCTCTCTCTCTCTCTCTCTAACTCTCAAATAAATAAAAAATAAAATCTTAAAAAAAGAGATATTTATCCAGAAAAGTAATTAAGTAGGCCAAAGCTAGTGAGTTCCATAAAAGTTTGAGAGATTCATGTTTAATTAAAACACCTCAATCTTGTTGACCAACAGAATTCATCATTATAATTTATCCATCCCTTAGTCGAATAATTATTTTAAAAGGATGTGGATATTTTTCCTGAATTATGCACAAAATATTAAGTAACCATACAGGATCTTTAAGTGCTAAAAATCAAAATCCTCTCACAACACTGTTTTTAGTTGAAATTATAAAGATGTTGAGTACCAGGGATTTATTATATTTAGTTTCATAAAATTATGCATAGAGGCACTTACCAAAGGAGAGAAAGAAGAGAGAATAGGACAGAGAAAGAAAAAGGAAGAGAGTAGGGAGAGAGGGAATAACAAAGGGAAGAGATAGAAAATTATGAAATAAAAATTATTTAAATTTTCAATACCTTTGTGTTAATAAGAATATATTTTATAAACAATAATATTTCATACAAAGATTAGGTAGCTCTAAGAGCTAATTATTTTTTTAACATTTAAAAAATATTTTATTTATTTGACAGACAGAGATCACAAGTAGGCAGAGAGGCAGGCAGAGAGAGAGAGAGGAGGAAGCAGGCTCCCAGCTAAGCAGAAGCCCAATGGGGGGCTCTATCCCAGGACTCTGGGATCATGACCTGAGATGAAGGCAGAGGCTTTAAACGACTGAGCCACCCAGGAGCCCCTCTAAGAGCTAATTCTTAGACAATATTACATTTATTGCCTAAATTACTGAATACTAAACAGTGTTAGAATATATGTGGCTCAATAAAATAAACCCCTTCCCTGCATCTTCAAATCTGATTTGTACTTAATAGCAGATAGAAAACCAAAATATTACCCAAAAAAAGAAAATCAAAGTATTACACTCATTTTTGTTGATGATATTTTGGTTCTGATACCAAAAGCAGAGTTAAAAAAGCAAAAATAAACAATTGTGACCATGTCAAGCTACAAAGCTTCTGCACAGCAAAGGAAACTATCAACAAAACAAAAAAACAAACTTTGAGAGAAGATATTTGCAAATGATATATCTGATAGAGGATTGATATCCAACATATCTAAAGAACTTCTACATCTCAATGGTAAAACAAAAACAAAAATAGTTCAATTAAAAAATGGACAGAAGATCTATATAGACATTTTCCTATAGAAGACATACAGATGGCCAATGGACATGTGAAAAGATGCTCAATTTCACTTATCATCATGGAAATGCAAATCAAACTCTCAGTGAGATACCACCTTACATCTGTTAGAATGGCTATTGTCAAAAGTTAAGAAATAACAAATGTTGATAAGGATGTGGAAAAAAGAGAATTCTTTTTTTAAAGAGAATTCTTATGCACTGTTGGTGCATTAAGAGAATTCTTATGTTGCTATGGAAAACAGTATGAAGTTTCTGCAAAAGATTAAAAAATAGAACTACCATATCATCCAGCAATGTCACTTCTGGGTATTTATCTGAGTTAAATAAAAATGCTAACTTGAAAAGATATATTCACCCCCCCATGTTAACTGCAATATTATTTACAATAGCCAAGATATGGAAACAAACTAAGTCATCCACTGATGGATGAGTGGATAAAGAAAATGTGGTATATGTAAACAATGGGATATTAATTAGCCATAAAAAGAATGAAATATTGTCATTTGCAACAACATAGATGAACCTCTAAGGCATTATGCTAACTGAAATAAACCAGAGAAAGACAAAAACTGCACTATTTTTACACTAATTATTGAAACATGCCTTATATAGAAGGAACATAATATTCCTGATGCTGAATCACAGAATTTACCAAACCTGTCTTGTTCCAATGACAAATAGGGTTCATTGCAGCTATTCTTTCCCTTCCTGCTGAATGTGTGTAAGTTAGCTTCTTAAAATTTAGTAGCATGGAGAAAAGTAATAGAATAATTCACAGATTTTCTTGTTCTTCCTTGAATTTCCTGGCTAGGATTCCATTCTAAGGCCTTTGTAATTGTTCTTTCCTCACTTAGAATATTCTTCCCATGGCTATACATATAATTTGCTCCCTCCCCTTAAACTTTTCCTTTAAATACAACTTTTTCAATAAGAACTTCCCTAACCTATTTAAAATATTTAAAATAACTACAAACACTTAAATCCAATCCCCCTTCCTCCTTTTATTTTTTTTCCCCCCATTGGATTCAACACTATTTGAAATAGCTTATATTTTACTTATTTATTTTGTTTCTGTCTTTCTAACTCTACTAGAGTAAAATCTCTATGAGGGGTAAAATTTTTATCCAATTTACTCACTGCAGTATTCCCAATAATAAGTAGTATTTGGCACATTGTAAGTATTTAATAAATACTAACTGAATATATAAAACTTTTCTGAAAGCAGCCATATGTGGGGCGAAAAAAAAAAGAGAGAAAGGAAGAAAGGAAGAAAAAATAAAGTGGAATGACTCTTTCCTCACATTGACCATGAGGGTAATTCATTCCATCTCTACAGAAAAGAGAAATAGTTCAGGAAAAATTCCAGTGATGCTTAAAGAAAATCCTTCTTCTCCAAAATCATCAGTGGTAAGTGTTCCCTTCACATTCCCCATCTCTTTATTTTCCTAAGTTATTAGATTTATTAATTAATATGTTAAACTTTTTGGTTTAATGGTCTGTTTTTTTTTTTCCTTCGTCACAAAGTGGTGAAAGATACAGTGGTACAATAACAATACATATGAAACTCAGCTTTCCAGTAAATCTTCTAACTGAACTAGAGATGAAAACCAGAAAGTTATTTTTTAAATGTTCTCAAATATTCAAAATGTATCACTAATTTGTCCTATGAAAATTATTTTTTGTCAAAAGTGAGACTTCACAGAATAATATTCATAGATGTTAACTTTATACAGGATTTTAATGTAAGTGTTGATGCATTTTACCAATCCAGAGCAAATTGGAAGTAACACAAATTAGAAAGAATAATAATAGCTGATACAGATCAATAAACACATTAAGAGTGACAATAAATTATTCCCTCCTCTGTGACTCTACTGTGCCTTATAATTATTTCTTTTACAACAATTATTTTATTTGCTTACCTGCCTTTCCTCTGCATTAGATTGTGAGTTGCTTTAGTGGAAGCATGTATTTTATACATTTAACCTATAGTATATCTACTACTTAGCCATGGTGCATGTCAAACAGTGCTCAATATTTCATTTAAGTGGGTTTTAAGTAAATGAGTACATTTAAACTGTAAATTGATAATTGCCTCTACACAGACACAAGTTGATTCATTTCACCAAGTGAGAAATACTTCAAAAGAGCTGTTGGCAAATAAGTTTTCCTGGGGCACATTTCAGTGGAAACAAAGAACCTTAGAAAATCTGCCCCAAGAAACAGGGGAAAGTACCAGCTTTCATCATTGAAATAGCTATGTTTGCACCCTCACCCATTAAAAACCATCTGGATTTTTTTTTCATTTTTAATATTTTCTGTTATTACAAAAAATATGTGGCATAGTGTGTGGATGAATCCCTTTTTCTTTTCTTTCTTTCTCTTTCTTTTCTTTTCTTTTTTTTTTTTTTTTTTTCAGTGTATGAGACAGAAAAATAACACTGGCCATGTGTCATCTGGTTCTCCGTGAGCTGGGTTTTTCAGAAGAAATGCTGAGCTGACATTTGGTGTTCAAGGTATTTTTAGGGGTCAACAAATTTGGAAGGGATAAAGAAGAAGTAGAATTAGGGAGCAGAAGTCAAATTATGATACGCATCCATGAAGCACTCATGGGTCAAAACCATTGAGAGCTTGGGAGTAAATATTGGTGCTTAAACAGCTAATCTGAGACTAAATGACCAGGGATTTTAGGTGTTGCCTTGGTTAGTTATTGGCTATGGGCCATCTTGAGGAGGACCCAATCTCAAGGAAGATGACTTTCTACACCTAAGGCAAATACCAAATGGACTTTATTGCTGGAACAACAAGTGTTTCCTTCAAAGGAAATCCCACAACATAGACTGCATTTGCAAGAGCCCAATAGAGGGGAAAATAAATCCAGTATAATAAATTTTTCTTGTCAGGAAAACATCCTCTGTTTCATGAAACATACACACATACACACACACACATTAACTAGAATTGCTAATTCATTCCTAAGTGCAATCCTGATAGATGTGAAATTTAGACCAACTGGACCCCAATCATGAGTTAATAGGACCAAACAACACCTTTAGTTTCAATAGTTATTTTCTTCAAAAAAAAAAAAAAAAAAAGGCTGATAAAGGTTACTTGTGTTCTTTTAAAATTTTTACTGCAAGTAAAAATACAAAGTACATATCTAAAAGTAAATTTACAAAAGCCAAGTAAAGTCTAGGAATTATTTTGTAACCTCTGTTTCTTTCCAACTCTTTAGAGATCATTGGTAATCTTTTGCTTTATAATGATAGAGAAATTTAATGAATATGTATAGATGCAGATGTTAGAAAATTGCTGCTGCATTGGGAATCAGATACATTAGACAAACTAATTTGCTTCTTTATTGTCAACTGAAATACTTATTTTACAAGAGGATGTAACTATATAAATTCAATCAATGATTGCTTCTTAAAAAGAAAAATGAACTTCCATGTTTTGATTAAAAAGAAAAAAATGGGTTTTAATGAGTAAATAAAATATTTCAGGCAAGTGGTAAAATCTAATACATACCTATGAAGTTTTTCACCTTGATCATGAAAAATATTCAAATAATATACTTGTAAACAAAATAGCTATTTATTGAAAAATTAAACTCAAACTTTCAACTCTTTAGTTATTTACATGTCATGGATGGGGTATAATTAATCATAGTGAGTCAAATTGCAGCTTAATGTGAATGCTAAGAATTAGCTACTAGAAACTGAGATGGCATACTGGCTGCAATCTATTTTGATTGATCAATGCACATATTGCTAGTTGCTGTCTATATGGAATGTCATCTGGCTTACAGAATTTAAGAAAAATGGACCAGTGATCTGCCATATGGACTGCTTGAAAAGAAATTCTGAATTATAGTAACATGCATTGATAGAGAAATTACAAAATTTAAATCAAGAAGATTTTTAGTATCAACCAGTCTGGTTGTTAATGTGTCATATTTACTGAACCATATAGTTTTCAGCCTTTTGTAATAAGTATAACTGATTTTTTTTTCTTTTTTAATGACTGTGAGAGAGAGGAAAAAATAAAGTGTTTTTTCATTGGGTAATTTATAATCCACTATAATGAGGGACAATGACAAATATTTTATTCAATTTTTTTAAAATTTTATTTATATATTTGACAGAGAGAGATCACAAGTAGGCAGAGAGGCAAGCAGAGAGAGAGGAAGGGAAGCAGGCTCCCAGCTGAGCAGAGAGCCCGATGCAGGGCTCCATCCCAGGACCCTGGGATCATGACCTGAGCTGAAGGCAGAGGCTTTAACCCACTGAGTCACCCAGGTGCCCCTATTTTATTCAGTTTTTAAGATCAATCCCTTATATATGCTATACATTGTTATTATATTAATATTAATTAAATATTAATCAAAACATTACTTTTAGGTAAATGCACTCAGTATGGTGTTATGGAATAGAGAATAAAATATAAGCTCCTTAATTTTATGTGAATTTTTAAAATTATTTGATACCAATCAGATCCTCATGGGCCATCCAACAGAATAATAGTGCATTTTCCCAGAATACACTCCATGCTGTCTTGACTTTCTGCCTTTTTATTTCAGTTTGTGTGTGTGTGTGTGCATGTGTGCTGAATTGTTCCAATGTCTGCTTTTTCTCTACATTTCCAGTCTTAATTATTCTTCAAAGGCCAGTGGAAATTCTGCTTATAAAAGTTTTCTGGTCCTTCAGCTGTCTATGTTCTCTTATAACTTTGATCATCTAACCCACTTGTACTTTTATACTCTCTACTTTATACTAACTAAATTTTGTGAAAAGTTGTCTTTCTTACCAGAATATAATCTCCATGATGGCATGAAGAATTTATTTTCTGACTTTGTGTTCTATATAACAACACCAAAATGCCATTATCTGCACTTAATGAATATTTATTGGAAGAATATGTTTATTACCTGCAAGCATTGAATGAGCATTGTGATATATATAACCTGAAATTTAAGCTCAGATTCATTTATAGAGTCTTCTTTAAACCTTATGTAAACTAGTGCTCACTTCAGCAGCACATATCCTGAAACTGGAACAATTGATACAGAGAAGATTAGCATGGCCCCAGCACAAGGATGATAAACAAATTCGTGAAGTGTTCCATATTAAACAAAACAAAACAAAACAAACCTATGTAAACTAACCTCTGACTAGATTTCATGGAAAAGAGAGAACTAGTACATGTGTCTATATATACATTGCACATGCAATAGACATATATTTGGTCTCAGTATCTTTGAATGTTCTTATATTTAGTGTTCTTTACAATTTAGTGATTCAATTAACAGATCACAAATATCCATAACCCAGTTAATAAAACCATTAAATAAACCTTGCACATAAATCATAAAAAAGCACTTTTATCCTGAAATCCTTACATTTTTTAAAATATTTGACATTGAGTGAATGAAATAAAAGAACACTAATCAAGGACTATGTGTTCTGACAAATGAGACATTTATGTGAAAGAGGAAGGAGAAAAATAATTAGAATGAACAAATACCTATATTCATTTGGAAACCAATTACTTTCAGTCATTGTGTAAACACAAAAATCCATATTAAAAATTAAAAGCAGTACCGTAGCACTTTTTCTAGGAATTTAAATATTTTAAAATCTGCAAGTCTTTGAAAAGGAATTCTATTTGCACCTATATATACATTTATATACACACATAAACATATATATATATACTTACCTCATTTATAGTAAAATATGTTTCAGATAACTTCTATACTATAAGAAACACTTGGTTATAGTGATTGTGAACTAACAAAATCAAAAGATCAGTGCAATTATGAGCAATGTCCAGAAAGTTGGAAAACAATGGATAAATGCACCCTGATGAAAATACAAACTAGATTAAGATAGTTCTTACTATATCTGGGGATCCAGAGACATTTCATAAACTAAAATTAATGTGCATTATTAATATTTTGATTTACAGAACTCATCTATTTCCCAGGCCCCCAGGCACATGTAGTACAAGAATACCAATTTAATTAAGATAACATTTGAAATTCAAGAGCCAAGTTAGTCCCTTTTATATTAATAAGTTCTCCTTAAATAGATGTTATATATCAATTTCTAAAGGTTTACAAAGATAGAATTGTAAATGAGTTGCAAATAACTGAGCCTGAAGTGGAAAACATCATTGTCTTTGGGTGCTTCCTAATACTCTCATGGAGCAAGTTTCCACTTTCTCTCAGGTGAGATGTATCAGAGGTTTAACATCCTATAGTAAAACAACCCAGCCATTCATTCATAATGAAGGAGAATACTTGCTTACATAAGAATAAGTAAATTATCTATTTACTCCTTGGGTTTTAGCTGTAAAATATCACAATTCACACATAATCCAATGCAAATGGTTGTTTGGAAGGTGAATTACTATTCACTAAATTCTTTGAGGTTCAGGAATTATGTTTTCAAATACTCTCTATATAATGTATAATTGACCCGACCCACAGGTAGTCAACGGAGACCCTAAAGGGGGAGTGAGAATGAAAGGACAAGAGACACGAGAGATGGAGACAAGACAGGACTCTGATCAAGTCTTGTTTATTTGTCAAGCTGCGGGGGTATATATAGGCAGAAAAGGTCAGGCGGCGAAAGGGAGTGACTTTCTTTTGGCAGTTAGCCGGAGTCACAAGTGAAGGAACTTGACGATTTCCGAACGCATGTCTTGCAAATGTTCCAGGACATGAGATACCACAGTGGGGCATCTTGTTTAGCACAGATATTGCAGTTAGGGCGACCTTGGTAGAGTTGCTTTAGTATGCAGATCCCACGGTAGCAGAGCCCAGAATGGTCTTGGGCTTACTGCTCCCTACAGGTCCCCCTTTCTTTTAATTAATAAATAGGGCCAAGGTGTCTCCCTTACAGGGACTGTGCCTGTCTTAGGTCAGGGAAATCATGCATTTTCATAGGTGCGCACCTTACCCGTCCTTGGTGGGCTGAGCAGCTTAGGCTTGTCCCCTGTCTTAGGTGGTGTGTACAGATGCAATAAGTTTGAGACATGCCTTTCCCAGTTGCCTGTCTCTGGCTAGCCAGTCCAGCTCACTAAGGCAGAGGGCCTTTTTATACCTCCAACTGAGACTCCTTATCGGCCAATTCCAGTTTAAGGTAGTGGACCTGTATGGGTTGCATTTTGATAGCATCTATTTGTTGTTTAACAAACGCCATAAGCTTATTGAAGAGAAAGGGCCCCAGGGATAGTAGGAGTAACAGGCCAACCAGGGGCCCTAACAGGGGGAGGAGATAAGGGAGGATCCCATTAAGCCCGCTCCAAAGAGGGTTTTCAAACAATTATCTTCTTCTCTTCACTAGATCTTGTAGTTTTTTGATCTTATCTCGAACAATCCCGGACTTGGCATAAAAGCAGCAACGTTCCTGTAGAGCTAAACAAATTCCTCCCTGTTCTGCGGTGAGAAGGTCTAAATCTCTACGGTTCTGCAAGACTACTTTGGCTAAAGAATCAATTTGGTCTTGTAGATCATTGATAGTGCTAGACAGAGCCTGGGCATCATTGATCAGTTGATTTGATAGTTGTGTATAGGAATGCAAGGCGACCCCCAATCCTGCTGAGCTGGAGGCTAAGGCCCCAGAAACTCCTAATCCAACAAGCAAGGGAACAAATTGTATTGCTCTCTTCTGTCTACCAGCAATGTAATCAAGGCTAGGTAAAAGAACAGGCTCATCACCAGGAATAATGTCAATGTCAGGCAAAATAGTTGCCTGTACGCAAAGTCCTGACCAGTTGGTGGACAGGGCTGTGAATACTAAGTTCCCTCCACACACAAACACTAGCCCCTGCTCAGGACATAAGGCAGAGGTGTAGTTGGTGGTTTGGGAGCAGTGGGTGAAGGTAGGAAACCCTACATCTATATCATAATTATCATTATTGAATTTTCCCTGATAGCACTCAGACTGGTTAAAGCTTATCGGCTGCACTCTAAAGGGCAGGCTAATGCTGCAATTACCAAAGGTGGGAGTTGAGGCATTAGCAGGTATTGCAAGGGGCATAAGAGTGCCCAAAGTCATACACAACCAGCAATCTTTGGCAAGGGAGGGGTTGGAGTATTTAGGTCAAGGTTTCGAGGTTTTGGGAGGGCTATCGGATGATAGTTGAGAGGAGGGTAGATAAGCTTAATGATCTCTTCCAGTCGCTGTTGAACTTTGGATTCTCTAACCCTGTCAGTAGGTCCGCCGCCGTCTGAGATGTAAATAGGAGCTTCAGTTGGCCAGCAGACAGGTTTGCGGATCGTACCTCTGCAAGAGGCCTGGCTATATTTATTCGTTCCAGTCCTGCTATTAGAATCATGCTCGCCTCCAAATGAGCCAGCAGAATTCTTTTGCAAGATGGCGGTCAGATAAATCTGGCCATTGGAGAACGTGCATTGTTGTGCCTTTCGATAACAAGAGGAATGCATCACTGTTTGTTCTAAGCAGTTACTGGGGCAAGACCCTGGCTTTCCATCTATGGTAGGGATGACGGGGGGTTTGTTGACAGATTGCCAGGACTGTGGGGAAAAGCCCGTCATGGATTTTGTATGTGTACGATAAGCAGTCTTAGTACCGCAATCAGTAGATTGGGTATAAGAAGTTGGATACATACTTACCGTTCCTCCCTTGCAGTTACAGGGGGCTCCTCAGAGGGCCTCTTTCAACTTGTTGGGGTCGACAGGCCGTCCAAGTCCCCCTTCCAACGGCAAGACGTTGGTAAGGATCGACAGGATGACAAACAGCATTGTTTCTGAAATTGAAATGGAGTTATCTCTCAGGGAGTATTATCATCCCTGGAGTCCAAGGAAAGGTTAATGTCATCCTTGTTGTGGTCCACCTGTTTGACCAGACGCTCTGGGAGCCATCTAGCCACTTTCATTTCTTTAGAATAGATGCAGACCGACCCGCGTCCCCAAATGAGTATGGGATCTGGTCCATGCCAGGAATTATTTAGGGTATCTTTCCACATAACTGCAGCAAAACGTTTTTGTGTTTCAGATTGCCAAAAACGTGTGGCTGCTGAGGAATTGTCTGCGTCCAGAGTCAAAAAATTTAAAATAAACAGGGCATGTGATAATAGATCTCTGGGGGTCCCCTTCGTTGGGTACCATTCCCCCTTTTTAATTTTCTTTAAAGTGGTTTTGAGTGTAGGGTTAGCCCGTTCAATTATTCCTTGGCCTTGTGGATTGTATGGGATGCCTGTGACATGTGATATGTTAAGATGTTTACAGAAGGCCGCAAAACCAGAACTAGTGTACCCAGGCCCATTATCAGTCTTAATTTGTTGTGGGCACCCGAGGATAGAAAAGGCTATTAGGAGGTGGGCGATAACATGCTTAGTAGCTTCACCGGTTTGTAGGGTAGCAACCAAAAATCCACTGTAAGTGTCAATGCACATGTGTACATATTTAAGGTTCCCAAATTCAGGATAGTTAGTGATATCCATCTGCCATAAAGCATTGGGGACCAATCCGCGAGGGTTGACTCCTAGGTGGGGTGTTGGGAGGTAAAGGACACAGTCAGGGCAGGTCTTTACAATATGTCGAGCCTGTTCTCTGGTAATTTTAAACATGAGTCTCATGGTTCGAGCATTAAGATGATGTAGGCAGTGGGCCTTTTGTGCCTGAGCAGTTGGGTCAGAGGTTTCTTTAGAGACATATGCTTGAATTTTTGTGGCTATGTCTGCCAATCAATTGTCCTCCGTAAGGGGTCCGGGAAGGATAGAATGGGCCCAGAGATGCCCAACAAAGAAGGGTTTGTATCTTTTCCTAATTAGGTTTTGTAGTTGTATAAAAAGGCGGCCAGCCTGTGAGGCATTTTTTATTTGGCCACAGGTTTCTAGCAGAGGGACAGAGAGGGCAACATAAGCACTGTCAGTATACAAGTTAATGGCATCATGGGGGAAGGTGGAGAACACCGCTACAATCGCATACAACTCAGTGATTTGGGCCGAGGAACAATTGGCAAGGAACCGGATCATATTATCATTCCAAACATAGGCAGCTATTCCGGTGGAGGAGCCATCGGTAAAAATTAAGGCATCAGCTAGAGGGGTAGTGGAAGTGACTTTTGGAAAGACAAAATCATGCTTATTGGCAAAATCTATCAATTTGTTTTGCGGATAATGGTTGTCCAAAGACCCTGTGTAAGAGGCAAGGGCAATCGGCCAAGCATCAGTGGTTTGCATCAGCCAATTAACCTGTTCCTTGGTATAAGGCAGGACAATAGCATCAGGTTCCTTTCCAAAATATCATTTTCCATGATCTCTTCCCATAATTATGAGGTCTGATATTGCTTGATGATATGGTGTAAGTACTTGTTTTGGGGAGACGGGTAAGTGGACCCACATGAGAGGCGTGGTTTGCCAAAAGACTGCATTGGGAGTGAGGGAGGTTTTACAAATGAGAAACTGGAGGGGTGAGTCATAATCCATGAAGGTGATGGTTTGATTTTGGATGGCTTGTTCCACAGTAGCAATAGCCTCTCTGGCTTTCGGGGTCAGTTCGCGTGGTGAGGTAGGGCAACTGTCCCCTTGTAAGACATCATATAGTGGTTTTAATTCACCTTTTGTTAGCTTCACATAGGGCATAAGCAAATTAATATCACTAAGTAGTTTTTGAAAATCATTTAACGTTTTAAGCGTGTCTACTCCCAGATTTATTTTTTGCGAGGTGACATTAGATCCTTTCATTTGGAAGCCAAGATAGGTATAGGGGTCTTCTAATTGAACCTTTTCTGGGGCAATGTGAAGACCATGCTCTTGTAATTTTTTTTTAAAAGATTTTATTTATTTATTTGTGAGAGAGAGAGAGAGTGAGCACAGGCAGACAGAGTGGCAGGCAGAGGCAGAGGGAGAAGCAGGCTCCCTGCCGAGCAAAGAGCCCCATGTGGGATTTGATCCCAGGACGCTGGAATCATGACCTGAGCCGAAGGCAGCTGCTTAACCAACTGAGCCGCCCAGGTGTCCCTGCTCTTGTAATTTTTGTTTGAGATGAGAGTAACATAATAGAACTTCATCTCCCATCTCACCTGCCAAGAGGATGTCATCCATGTAGTGGATGATGTATATATGAGGCCATTGTTCCCTCACAGATTGGAGGGCAGAGGCAACAAAAGATTGACAGAGTTGGGCTATTAGCCATGCCTTGAGGGAGTACCCGCCATTGGTATCTAAGCATTGGTGCCTGAAAATTTATCGAGGGGAGGTTAAATGTGAGATGCTTTTGATCATCAGGATGTAAAGGAATTGTAAAGAAGCAGTCTTTTAAATCTATGACAATTTTGTAATAACCAAGTGGGATGGCCACCGGTGAGGGGAGGCCTGGCTGCAGGGCACCCATAAGAACCATAGTTTTGTTGACTGTCCTCAGATCTTGCAACAATCTCCATTTCCCAGACTTCTTTTTTATTATAAAAATGGGAGTATTCCAGGGTGAGATGCTAGGCATAATGTGGCCAGCTTGGAGTTGTTCCTGCACCAACTGCTGTGCCGCTAACAGTTTTTCTCTGGATAGGGGCCATTGATCGACTCATACTGGCATCATGACCCCTAAGGAAAATGCCCTATCCCATCGCAAGAGGGCCAAGGACGTGGCTCTATGGGCTGTTGCTCTTGCCTGGAATGTATCTGTTTTTGAACATTTGCATAGTTACGATTTTATTAGGGCTGCAAATAATCATACCTAATTAGGAAAGGAGATCTCATCCCCACAAGTTAATGGGTAGTCCCGTAATAACATAAGGTTGGATACATCCATGGTGGCCTTCATGATCCCTCCAGGTCAGCATTTTAGAGCTTCATTTTGGATTTTGACTCTGCCCAATGCCCTTAAGATGAGTGAGGGTATCTTCTAACGGCCAGGTTTGAGGCCAGTCCTTGCTCTTAATTATTGTTACATCTGCTCCAGTATCCACTAAGCCAGAGAATCTCTTTTCATCCAACCATAGGGTCATGAGAGGTTTTTGTGTTGAAAGTACCTCAGACCAATAGACATCAGAGGACCCACAGCCTTGATTTCCCCTGGTGCCATGAGCCACCTTATTGGACGTGGAGAGAAGGGGAAGGAGTAACAATTGAGCAAAGTGTTGGCCTGAGGGAATAGTATTTATGACTTTTGGAGAAGACACCATGACTTTTATTTCTCCAGTGTAGTCGTTGTCAATAACTCCGGGGTATACTAAGAGGCCATTCATAGTAGTGCTACTCCTACCTACAATGAGCCCAAAGGTATTTTTTGGTAGGGGCCCAAATATTCCTGTTGGGAGTGCTTGGACTCCCATTTCTGGGGTTAATACTGTGTGGGTGATGGAACTGAGGTCCAATCTGGCACTCCCTGTGGTGGCTCAGAAGAGGTCTGAAATGGATTGTTGTTTGCTGGAACAAAGCTGACTGCCCCATAGATTTGTTTATTTTCATCTATAGTTCCCCAGCAGGAAACCAAGGACAGACAGTCTTAACATAGTCAAAAAAGTTTAGCAATTGTTTGATTGTAACCTTTACCCCTCGTGCCTTTAAAGCCTTTTTCAAACCTTCCACAAACAGTTCATGATGGCTAATTTCTTGTCCCATAATTGCTGTTCACCTTACCGAGGTTCAGACCTGACGGCAGGTTACGCACCGTTTCCCTCTTTTCTTTTCTTGGTTATGGCGGCCGCTCCGAACAGCGTTCTTCACTGGTTCCCCCGTTCTCGGGCCCCACGTTGGGTGCCAATTGACCCGACCCGCGGGTAGTCAACGGAGACCCTAGAGGGGGAGTGAGAATGAAAGGACAAGAGACACGAGAGATGGAGACAAGACAGGACTCTGATCAAGTCTCGTTTATTTGTCAAGCTGTGGGGGTGTATATAGGCAGAAAAGGTCCGGCAGCGAAAGGGAGTGACTTTCTGTTGGCAGTTAGCCAGAGTCACAAGTGAAGGAACTTGACGATTTTGGAAGGCATATCTTGCAAATGTTCCAGGACACAAGATACCACAGTGGGGCATCTTGTTTAGCACAGATACTGCGGTTAGAGCAACCTTGGTAGAGTTAGGGCGACCTTGGTTTAGTATGCAGATCCCACGGTAGCAGAGCCCAGAATGGTCTTGGGCTTACTGTTCCCTACATATAATATGCATTTATTATATATTTTATATGTGCATATAACATTTAGGGAATATGAACTAGGGTTAAGAAAAGTGTTATATTGAGTCTTTAAGTTCAAATGGGATCTTCAGATGATCAAGACACACACAGTCTATAACACATCTTGTCCAAAAAAAGATGTTAATAATACTTGAAATCTCTAGGAAATACAACCACAACAGTCTGAGTGACATTTTGGTACACATAATAGAAATTAAAAATGGAATGAAGGCTTAATAAGCAACACAAGGTTAATTTAAAATATTCTATTTATGTAGCAGATACAATTTTAAAGGAGAACAATCAAGAACTCTCATAGTAGCAATCTATATCATGGTAATGCAAAAAAATTTAAATGAGAAAATTTTATGCAAGCAATATATCTCTACTACTAGTAGGAATAAGAACATGCTTTAAGACATAAAGTATTTACTAAATTATGGTTTCACTTATCAGTCAAATCTAAAATCAAACACTCCTAACCTGATTCAAAATTTTAGTATCAATATTCTTACCAGACTATCAGAGAACAAAGACAAACATAGAAAGACTTTAAAACTGATAAAGGTAATAACTTTATATTTCACAGAAAGTTAATAGAAGTCCTTGTGTTTATCCTGATGTCTACCCACTAAAAAGAAATGAGTGATCAAGCCAAGAAAAGTATGGAGACTTAAATGTCTGTTGCTAAACAAAAGAAGCCTATCTTAAAAGGCTACATACTGATGATTTCAACTATATAAATACTAATCTTTTTACTGTTTCCATAGTAAAGGTAGACCTATTGAAACAGTAAGAAGATCAGTGGTTGCCCAGGCTTTAGTGAGAGGGAGGGAAGAATCAGTAGAGCACAGGGAATTTTTAGGTCAGTGAAACTATTCTTTATGATACTGTACTGGTGGACAAATGTCATTATACATTTGTCAAAGCCCACAGAAAGTACAACACCCTAACATAAATTATGGACTTTGGGTGGTAATGGTGTGACAATGTTAGTTCATTGATTGTAACAAATGTTCCACTCCTATGCAGGGTGTTGATGGTGAGGGAGGCTGTGCCTGTGTAGGGAAAGAGCATGTATGAGAACCCTGTTCAGCTTTGCTGTGACTCTAACATTTCTTTAAAACATAAAGAAATTATTAAAATAAATAAGCAAAATATAATAATTAAAGCTGATTATACAAAGATGTGTATCTGTGAAATGATACTGTCATCAGAGCTACATAATAAAAATTGCATGTAAATTTGTTGATTCATCATTCCCTGACTTTCTGTTTTCAGATATACACATAAACTTTGGTAAAATGGATAGTAGGCACTTTATACTTTATAAATCCTAAATTTGGTGGGACAACAATATATATATTTTTGGAAAACCATCCAAGCAGCTTTTATTCATTGATATTTATAATTACAACAGTCTCATCAGAGATTTCAGGTTTCCTCTTCCATTCAAATGTGGAGTATAAGGAGAAACATAAGGTAGAAGAAGCAGAGATTATGCCAGCACTACCATCTATATTTACCTGCTAGAAATAAAAACTAGTTAAGTGAAAATGATTAAATGATTATCATATATATCTCCTCTCTTCCTTTTGAATAAAGACAATGTAAGAAGAGTGACAGACCTGAAATTACAACCATCAAACAAACCCAAGAGAGTTGTTGCCCGCTTTCACTGGCAAATAGAGCATAGATGACATTGTGAATTGGGACGTCATCAAAGTCAAGGCGGTGGAGGCTCATTCCCTTGATAACTCTGTTTTAAATGTAGGTTTTCTAAAGCAAATCTAAAGGTATAACATTGCACAGCCCAGAGCACCCAAATTTGCCATCTCCCTGGATTCGTCTTCCTCTGATGACCAGCTCTCTTTACTGACGGAAGTGGACAGAGGAGCTCTTGGACAAACATGCTGTGAACTGAACGCTCACTTTCTGTGCACTGGCACTCTGTTTCAGATATTTTTTTAAAATATTTTATTTATTTATTTGACAGAGAGAGTGAGCACAAGAAGGGGGCAGAGACAGAGGGAGAAGCAGACTCCCTGATGAGCAAGCATCCCAATGTAGGGCTGGAGCCCAACGCAGGGCTGGATCCCAGGACCCCAGGATCATGACCTGAGCCAAGGCAGACACCCAGGCATCCCTCTTTCAGGTATTTTAGAATCATTCAACTTTGTTGAAAGAAATTGGGAATTCTGGAGTTGCCTGACTGCTTTGTTTGTTGGCTGTGTTGGTTGTCGATGTGGGTGGCATGATCATAGTGGTGACACTGCTTGGGTTAGTATGCCAGGCTGCATTGTTGCTGGGCTGCATTGGTGCTATTCCAGCTGCCTCTGCTGAGCAGGTGTACCAGAGAAGTGGAAGGGCCAGAAGTATTAGGCTGTCCTCACATGGAACTGACCAAAGAGGTGTAAATAGTATAAAGAAGGCATTAACTCTGAACATTTATATTTAGTTAAGGTTATGATAAATATATTATAAAATATGCCCTTTATAGTTTGTGGGGAAAATGTCATGTAATTTCAAATCTACATGTGTGTAGTCCAGGAATTTATTTTCCCTTTAAGGAATACTGGAAGAGTGTCATCTCTCAATGAGAAGAATTTGCTGTAGTGGGAAGGTGTGGTCAATAGGAGAGGAGGGAACTATGGATATAATTAATACAATTATCCCCACACAGTTTCATAACTCTTACAGATTTTAAGAAACTCTATAGTCAGCTAGCTTGTACAATTATGAGGAAGATTGTCTTTCATTGATACAGGGACATCCTCTCAATTATTTTCAAGAAAGACTTAGCCAAATTGAAACTACAATCTGTTTTTAAATGTTTTGTTAATCTGTCAAAATTAAATTTTATATATATAAACATATGACATATATATAAATATATATAAAATATGCACAAGTATTTCCATCAGATGAATTTTCACCCTTATATCCAGATAGACCTAAGTAATCAAAAACATAAGAAAAATAAGAGCTATTACCTATGTATTAACTGAAAAACTACATACAAACCAAAGAATGTGGAAGAGAGAAAAGAGCTAACAGGACAAAGGTTGAAGGGTGGGGAGATGAAAAAATGTGGGACCAAAGCCCATTACACTTTATGTACTAATACCTCCAAGCCATTTAAATGTTAATCAGTTACCATTTTACTTTTACTTTACTTTTACTAGTTAACATTTTACACATATGTGTGTGTATTGTGTGTGTGTGTGTGTGTGTGTATTTCTCATCAGTCCTAGGAAGACATGAGCAAATATAGAGAAATATAGAGAAATTATTTGATGTCTGTTGTGTAAAATCCCACATATATGTTAATATGTTTTAAAGGACAACTGGAAAATAATTAATCATAAATAGACAAAGTTAGCCATATCCAGGATAATCCAAGATTATATCCATATTTTATGCTCAGCTGATTATTAATCTTAATTGCATCTGTGAAGCATTTACAGCAATACAGAGATCAGTGTTTGACAGAATAATGGCCACCCGAAGGTGTCTGTGTCCCAATCCCCAGAACCTATAAATCTGTTATCTTACATGGCAACAGGAACTTTGTAGATGTGATTAAATTAAGGTTATTGAGAAGGGGAGATTATGGTGGATTATCTGAGTAGGGTGAATGTAAGGACAAAATTTCTTATAATTCAAGGAAGGGACAGAGGACCAGAGTCGAGAGAGAATGAAAGGTGCCACACTGATAGCTTTGAGGAAGTGCCTTAGCCAATCGATGCAGGTGGCCTCCAGAAGCTGGGAACAGAAAGGAAAGGACTCTCTCAAGGACTCTCACCTAACATTTGAGGGAGGAAGGCAAACACCTGTATTGCATACTTTTGATCTCCAGAACTATAAGGATAATCATTTTATGTCGTTTTAAACCACTAAATATGCAGTAGTTTGTTACAGCAACTAGAAAGGAATACAAATGTCTTTAGAATGCTGCCTCTACAACAATGCTGCTCCCCTTCCTCGAGTTCATTCCTGGTGGCCAGTGATCTTTTTTTCTGCAGATGACCTGATATAAAATGCAGCAAAACAAAATAAATCTAGTTATTAATATAACAATGGCAAATTTAGTGTTCCAGGCACTGTACTAAATGTAACATGCAATATCTCTGTAAATTATGGGCTATTTCCACTTTCATGTGTGAAAAAGGAGGCTCAGAGAATTTAGGCAGTTACTCCAAATACACACAACTAATAAGTGAGGGAACCAGGATTTTTAGCCCAGTGATCTAACTCCACATCTAAGCAGTCTTAGTCATGTAGCATAATCCCTGTGGCTCTCTTACTTTAGACACTAACCGTTTTTGGAGGTCTCTTGAGGAACTTAAAAATATGCCCTTTTGTACTAGGCAAAAGCAAACATGCATATTTCCATGTATACAAATTAGAAATTTAATATATGCATGTCTAAAAAGAAATTAATTGATATGTGTTGTCTTAGCTCTGCTTTGATAGATATCAGAGACTTTCTGAAGGGGATGATAGGACTGAAAGTAATAGAATTCATTGAAATTCTGCTCAATGAATAGCCAGATAATCAAATACTCTCCTAGGGTAGTGCAGTCAAACAATGTGACTTTTTGCTAGACAGACAAAAAAATGATTTACACTGTGAAGGTATTAGCCCAAGAAGATCAAAACTTGGGGCATCTAGCTCAATCAGTTTCAGGAGAGAAAGGCTAGGCTGGATATCCTCCAGAGTATCCATTTTCCCATTTTCTTGCCTTCTGAATAGGGACCAGTAGCATAGTGACCACTATAGAATGGACTTGCCATTCAAACCCTCTTCAGGTCCGAGAAGCTGCTCTCTTCCCTTGCACATTGATTCCTAGGGCTAGTAACAGCTCTCTACTAGCCACCAGTTATTTAATTTTCTTTGTTTTATGCCTGTAAGCCTGTTGTGACATAGTAAATTATCTCATTATCGAACTGTTTTTAGTTTATCCAGTTTGAGTGTCCCATCTTCATTTTTTCCCCCAAAACAATGGCTGATAAAATTTACTAAAGTATGAAATTTAAGTCAAAGGCAGCCTGCTGTGCATCATTTCCAGAACTGCTATCAAAATCTACTAGAAACACTAATAAAACCACCTTTAATTTAAAATATTAAATTTTTTAATTTTCACTTATATAAATGTATATTTATTTAAAACATCATTTAAATGACTATGTAGAAATTTTTAAGCTTTTTCCACATTCACAGAATAGAGAGTAATCAAATTTTATGAAAGCATGTCACTTTCCAAGAATGTTCACATTCTGAGAATGTGATTCTTATTAGATAAATTTATATATATATATATATATATATATATATATAGAGAGAGAGAGAGAGAGAGAGAGAGAGAGAGAGATTTATATAATGTATACAAATACATATAAATATTTGAGGTTTCATTAAGGTTTAAACATGCACATCTTTCAAAATTGTCTTTTTTTTTAATAAAAAAATTCTCTTTTATTAAGTCATTGTCCAACCTTGAACAGCTTACTAGGTTTTCTGATTCTACTTTCCATTACCTGTGAAAGTGAAATAATAATCTGATTTGTTACGAAACTTCTCTTGTCCAAGCAAAACCTTTATTTCCAGGAATATCTCCTCATCCTTTATAATTTAACTGGGGCTATAAAATTGGTTTATGGATGATGTGAGTAAGGCATGTGGTAATTGCTGACCCAAGCATCTATTTGCTCCTGTGAAATACTACAGGGCTCTAATTATTGTGCTGTGGCACCAGGAAGAGCACTTCATGTTGATTTTGGAGTTGAAGATCAAAGTAACTAGGTTCTTGGAGCACAATGGCCCTAGGGAATCACCTGGACTTGTATCAAACTTTACGTGAATGGGCAATAGATATGGTGTTTATAGAGTCACTATGATTATTTTTACCAATATTTTAGCCAATTGACTAAAAAGTTATCATATTTTATGTTTATTCTATATTATTTAAATCTAGTTTAAATATTTATTTTGATTTCTTGAATTCTAATGGAGTGCCTATTTTCCTAAACAAAAATAGAATTACTAAAAATAAATGGGAAGATATTTTCATTAATTTTGGTCAAGCCTGTTTACTTCATAAACAAGAAAACTGATCCTTATACAGGCAAAGTGATTTTTCCAAAAAAGAAAGAGACGGGCAGGAAGACAGGAAATAGAGACAGAGCATGTAATGTCATAAACACTCTTTTGATGAATTGGACTATGTCAGAATTCTTCCACATACTTCTGACATTTATAAACCATTCATTAACTTCTACAATTGGTTTTAAAGCAATAAAATGAGAAAAAATATGTAATATATATGGAAATAAGGTATATATTGTAGTTATAAGTATAGGAAATGTATAGTCATGATAATAAATATAAATTTTCATGACATAATTAGGTATGAATTACTACTAATTTGCATACCAATACAGAAGGAGATTGAAATGATCAAATGAGTAGAAGGAAAGTCTGGTATATTTTTCATATGTTGTTGAAAACATACTAAACAATATTCAATGCAAAATATTAATACTTACATAATTTGAGTCCAGTCCATTTTTATTGTCATAGAGTAAATTGAATTACATATGTAATAAAAGTTTGTAGGATGTTAAAGTGACTTGCTAGAATGCTCATTAAAATTAAAAAGCCAAAATGAAATGGAAGACATTTAAAACCCTATTTCATCAATTTATTTTAAATTAGATCTTGAAAGCTAATAATTAAGAAGCTTTGGATCAGAGTTGAAGGAACTATCATTGTTGACCTTGATTAAGTCTGAAAATGTTAACTGGGGTTAGGATTAAAAATTCTGAATCTTTTCTGAGTGACTGGTTATTATCAGTATTTTTATAAATATTTTCCATGAAATTAGACAAATTCAGTCTGAGTTTATCATTTCACGTAGAAAAAGAGCATTTGTAAATTGTAAAATAAGTGAGATTCTCTATAGAACAACTGGTTAATTGTCAAAGAAGACTATGGAAAATTTATTTTTTCTATTAGAATTAAATGAAGTTGATATTATTCTTATGAATTTAGACAATTATTTTCCTAACATGAAATGATTGAATTATGTATTTCATTAGTGGCTTTTGCTAAGTACCTTCCATATTATAGTTTTCTGTTCAACATTATTCTCAGGAAAATCTTGAAATAATTCTTAATGAATGGGTTCTTACAGTTCATGAAAAACTTGAAAAACTGGTAGTAATATCTCATAGAAAATAAGCAAAATGAGTTTGCTTTTAAGAAATCCAAGACCAAAAAAAAAAAAAAAGATCCAAGACCAAGGATGAAATTGCTTGAAAAGTAGCCTGAACTTTTCCAAATTCAATTTAGATATGAAAACAAGTATTGTTCTGGGCCTAAGAAAAAATAGCCTAGGTCCAAATGAAAATTCAGTTTCTTCTAAAACTACTCTTCTATTTTTAAAATGATTTCCCAAGAAGCATAACTGTTTATTTGTTTGAATTTGAGTAAGTTTTAAAATGTGCTACTGTATCAGTATGTCTGGTCATTATTTTAAATCTCCTTGAAAATTAGACACTTGGAAAGGATCAAATATAATTGTACAAAATTATAGTTAGGAAATTCTACATAACAAATTCTTCTCTGCAGTGCATTAAATTAAAATATTTACATTAAATACATAACTGTACTTATGTTCCAAAGTTAAAGAAGTAAATGGAAGCGCCTGGGTAACTCAGTTGGTTAAGCGTCTACCTTCAGCTCAGGTCATGATCTCTGAGTATGGAGTCAAGCACTGGGTTGGGCTCCCTGCTCAGCAAGAAGCCTGCTTCTTCCTCCCTTGCTTGGGCTTGAGTGTACTCTCTCTCTCTCTGTCAAATAGATAAATAAAATCTTTTAAAAAAGAGATAATAGAAATTTGATTTTACTATGAGACTTTTAAATCTTATATTTAATAGTCACTGGATTTAAAAAAATATGTATTTTCACTATTACTGTGTTTTTTTAATTTTAAGATTCCTAGACCCCCCAAATCTTCACCATTTTAAACAAAATGTATCATTAATTTACATTCATATTTTTCATCAGACATATTTACATGTAATATATTTCTTGTTTCAGGTTAGGGAACACAGCATGTTTGTATTAGTTTGCTTGGATGGTTCTATCAAAGTACCACAAACTGAGTATGCAGTTTAACAGAAATTGGTTATGTCACAGTTTTGAAGACTTAGAATCTGAGATCAAGCTACTAACAGAGTTGATTTCTTCTGGTGGCTTATTAGGAGAATCTGTTCCATGCTTCTCTGCTAGCTTCTGATGGTATGCTGGAAATCTTTGGTATTCCTTGGCTTGTAAATGTATCATTCTGATATCTGCCTTTATGTTGACATAGTTTTCCCTGTATGCATATTTCTCTGTGTCAAAATCTTCCCCTTGTTTGTAAGGATACAGTCATCCTGGATTAGGGCCAATGTTAATGGCTCCTCTTAACTTGATTATTTGCAAAGACCCCATTTTTAAATAAGGCCATATTCACAGTTACTGGGGGTTAGGACTTCACATCTTTTAAGGGGGGCACAATTCAACCCATGGCAATATTTTAAAAATGACTAATCAAGCAATCAGTTAGAAGCACTATCTGTAAGAGCTGTGGGAAAAAGAAAAATATAAATAAAATGTGACCCTATCACTTAGCATATTTATAATCTGAATCTGAAGGTAGGAATTGTCTGCATGCAAAATGAGAAATCAGGGCATAAGTGACTTAAAGTCAGTGGGAAAAAAGTTAGGGGGTGGGGTCGATTCTGTGTTTTTCTACCTGTCTTAACTTCCATAAATCTATGTTTACTTTTAAATATAATACAAATAATGAGAACATCTGCCTTATTGTACTGCTATGAAAATCAAATGCCTTAAGTATGCAAAGTTTTTAGCAATATGCCTGGGATATAAGAAAGGGTTTACTAATAATAATAAAAATAATAATGTAGCAATAACTAATTCATGTTAAATCAAGAGTAATCCATGAGTGCCAAATTTTAGATGGTTAAGTCATTAAAAATTAGATGTCAACGTGCAGTGGCATATTTCAGAAAAACTTCATTGTAAAAAGGGTTTTACTTGTGTTAATAGTTACTAAAACCAATACAAATTCAGAACCCAGCCTCTCTACTTGGTTTCTCTCATACACTCTGCTTTGCTTTTGAGTGCAGCAACCTATGAATCATCTGTACAACTTAACAAGGTTTTCTGATAAATCACTGAGGGCATATTCCCCTTGAAATACTGCTGCTCATTTATGCAGCTAGTTTATTTGGATCACATAAATTCTTTGGTCTAATTGGATAAGGGGTGAAATATTACTCAAAATCAGAAGAAAAAATGATTTTTTATGCATCAAAGAACAAAATTCAATGTGGTATTCAATATAATGTTTAAACCAATTTTACTGATAATTTGAAAGAATATTGAATGTACTATAGGTGAAGAACACATTAATCCATCAGTTCTTTATCAGAGAAATATTATAACTTTCCGTCTGTTTAAATTTGTGTCTTTTACTCAGACGTATTATCTAATTAGTTTGCAATTACACTTTGGTCTGTGGGCTCTAAAAGTGCCATGAAAAAAGTTTAAATAATTCAAGTTCAGTTGTAAAATTGCAATAAGCCAGGGTAGATTTTAAATTTGAAATTCAATTTCAACCTGGTCACAGACTGTAATAGAGAACATAATGGAAGTGCTATGGCACCAGAGATGTTTTATTATTTATCATGGAATGTAAATGACATGCTGCACCCTATCAACATAAGCAATTCACAGAAACTGTATTATGGTCCTGAGAGTTATTTATTAGAATAGGTGTTGGACTAGCATTGAAGGGTGAGAATTTGCATGGTTCTGTGAAATTTATTTATTCTTTCTATCCACCAAGGTCACTCAACATGTTCACTGTTTTCAAATGACCTGTTAGTATACAATATGCCCATTTCACTAAAAGTTGATTTCCCTCCTGCCTCTCCTTTGTACACATCCTTCCAATGAAGTTTCTTACAGTACTGGAATCAAGTTTGATAAACCAGCCCTGGATCTAGGCCACCACCTTGAAGTTTGAAATGGCAACAGTAATAAGTTTAACTGTCTTGTTAGGAGGACCGCGGAGCTCACTCCAAATATGACAATATCTTTGTACGTGTATCACTTATGATCTGAATAGTAGTATTTCTATAATCTAGAAATGATTACACTTTGGGAGGAAACAGCAATAGAATACACTAGGAGAATAAAGTACATAACTGTAATTGGTATTTCATTCGTTTAGAAATAAAAATAACTTGAGGTGTCTGGGTTGCTCAGTTGGTTAAGCCACTGCCTTCGGCTCAGCTCATGATCCCAGAGTCCTGGGATCAAGTCCCACATCAGGCTTCCAGCTCTGTAAGGAGTCTGCTTCTCCCTCTGACCTTTTCCTCTTTCATGCTTTTTTTCATTCTCTCTCTCTCTCCTTCTCTCTCAAATAAATAAATAAAAATTTAAAAAAGAAATAAAAATAACTTTTCCACAAATTTCAATGCTTATATTATCTAAATTGGAAGATCTTTCTAATGTCACTACATATGGAAAACCAGATAATAATTAGCAAGATTCTTACAAAGCATCAATCTTACAAAGCATCAAGAGTAAGAGGAAGTGACTACTTTAGAGAAATATTCCACTCAGGCAATTATGAAGCTTGTAAAAGTAGTTCTATCCTTTTTCCTGAGAACACAGGGTCTCTTTGGTCTGAATTTTAATGAACAAATTGTTCACTTTTGACCTGAGCCTTCCATTTTCTGATTCATCCTGACAGCCTCTTTTAATCACATATTAATTTTTGAATCAGGGTTTAATAGGATAAATTAAATTTCCCCATGTGACATTATTATCATACTCTAATTGTACATTTTTACAATTAAACTTAGGACACTTTGATTAGAGTTTTGGGAGTCTGAGACTTTAAAATTTCTTTCATTTAGTCCGTTGGATGGCTAACCACATCGGTCCATGGATTTAAAAAGTTTAAACCTCAGTGGTCATCTCTTACCTATATAACAATGAAAATATTTGTCTATAGGATTCCAGATTGAGTAAAAAAAAATGTATTAGAAGTCCAAAACCTTAAACATTATGAAAATTTTAATGTGTCCTAGTATATTATAAAAACACAAAAGCCCACCAAAAGGCTAAAACAAAGATGAAAGATGAAAGAAATTAGAATTTACAGTACAAGATGATATAACCTCTATGATTATAAGATTTAAAATATCCAGCAGTTTATAATGAGTGACAAATTAAATAAATATAATTTCACTTCTGAAATAATTTCATAATGGAAATTCAGATCCAGTCATGTTTGGATTTGGAATAGAGAAGTCACTCAAAATACATCCACACATCAGAAAATGATTATTATTCCTTAGGATATTATATTATATTTGTAAGTTACTAGATCTGCCAGAATCTTTAGAACAGGCTAAAAAACAAATTCTTACTATATTAGATAGAAGAAAAAGTTAACACATTTTAATTTAAAACCATCTTTTTCATCATTCTTTTGAAAAATTCCTTCATATTTCAGACAAAAAGACTTCCCATAGTCATCATATACTTTCTTTTTTAAGTTAAAGTTAAGCATCAAAATAATCTCAAATCTTTAGCTTAAATACCAAGTTACATCTACTATATTATTTATTATGTGCTTATGCCAGTGCATATACTCTAAAATACATTATATAATATCGAAACATATGTTATAATGAATATTATAGGGATATGATTATGGAACATACAAGAAAGTAATAAAAAATTCAAGTGTGAGCTTTTAAAAAAGATTTATTTATTTATTTGAGAAAGAGTGCAAGGGAGTGAGTGAGTGAGCAGGGTAGGGACAGAAGGGGAGAGAGAGACTCTTAAGCATGGTCTACACTCAGGGAAGAGCCTGACATGGGGCTCAATCTCATGACTCTGATATCGTGACCTGAGCCAAAACCAAAAGTCAGACCCTTAACCAACTGAGCCACCCAGATTCCCCATCAATGTGTTTTAAGGTAGCAATTTATTTAATATAATTAGAGGGGGGCATTCTACTTTAGAGAAAACTGGAGGCAACAGTGTACTTGATCATTATAAATAATACCGAATGTAGTAGTAGCTGAGATTTTTAAAAAATTACATTCTTCAGTTTCTCAAAGCAATCCTTAAGTCAAGCTCCCGCTTTCTGTATATATATATATAAAGAATCTTTGACATAACAATATGTATGTGAATATATAGATAACATAGAAACACATATTTATAACATAGATATATCTATATGTTAAATATAGTTTATTCTCTAAACACTAATATGGAATCGTGAATTGATTTAAATAGTTCTACCTCCCTACCTCTAATTCCTATGCATCAATTTGCTGTATAGATAAACCTTGGATGGTAAGCTATGAGTCTATTATTTGGGACTGGCAAAGATGCTAAAGAAAACTTAAAAGTAGATGCAGTGCAGAAATAATCTTTCTTAATCTGTTCCCTCACATATCAAGTAGGATTAATAGACTATGAGCCTTTGCATTTATTATAATGCTCTGACATTCCATCTATCACATTTGAGTTTCTTCAGGGAGGTGAAAGCAGCACATCTTCTTCAATTTATCTTGTGATATAGTATAAAATGGCAAGTTGCTGTTTTCTTCATTAACTCATAAAAGAGTTAATATTTCTGTAAATAGAAACTATAATGAATGTTCAAGATCATTTACTGTGCTAAAATAAACCTGCATTTGAATAACTGCGCTGTATCTGGCTATCAGTAAAACTTCGAATTTTGAGAAGGGAAAATATTTGAAGTTTTTTTAGAAGTATTTTCTTCTCAGGTTAGGGTGTACCTATTAATTAAGAGCTATGCACTGTGTTCAGTATGAAGTAAAAATGAGAAAATGAGTAGTAAAGGAAGCTGAATTCATATTTAAGTAATTTCTTTTGTTTTTATTTTACTTATCTCAAAGTTTAAAAAAAAACACTGTATTCAGAATTAGCAGAAAAGAATAGAAACAGAATGATACCAGCTTTTGTTTGTAAATGGATTTCCAACTTTTCTTTTTAACTAATATATGTGTGTGTGTGTGTGTGTGTGTGTGTGTGTGTGTGTATTCAGACACATATTAAGCTTTTATGATGTGTTAGGACAGAATCTGGCTGTATACTGGGACATGCAATAAAAAAGTGTAATGCATGCCTAGGAGCTAGAGAGTGACCCAAGTCCATGGGTGGTCCTGTCAGTAAAGTTGTCAGGACAGGGTCGCCTGGGTGGCTCAGTTGATTGGGCGACTGCCTTTGGCTCAGGACATGATCCTAAAGTCAAGTCCTGCATCAGGTTCCCTGCTCAGCAGGGAATCTGCTTCTTCCTATGACTTCCCCTCTCATGCTCTCTCTCTCAAATAAATAAATAAAATATTAAAAGAAAAAAAAAAAAAAGATTGTCAGAACAGCTCACATTTGAGCAGAAGCCTGACTGAAATGAAGGAATTAGAAATGAGACTGTCTGCCCTGAAAGCATTTTGAACAGTAAGAACTGCAAGAGCAAGGAGCGGGTAGGGACATAATTGACACATCTGACAATCAGTAAAAAAGCCAATTAGGGGAAGAGTAGGAAGGGATTAGATTAGAGAAATAGCTTGTGTTTTGTTACCACAAAATAAAGTTTCTGTCAGATTTTGGTCAGAATTACTCCTTTTTTTGGTATCAAATAATATTCAATGTCATCTAGTTTGGAATGGCTAAGATTGTAGATGCAAAAAGTAGATTGTTATAAAATTATTTAACCCAAACAATCTACCCATTTAGTGCCTCTAAGAAGCCTGACAATTGATCAAATAGACGAAAATTAAAACTGGAGTAGAACCAAATCAGTAAGAAATGAATTTTGCTTCATTCTTGAACTAGTACAGTGTGAAATGTCTGAGTTTGGGGGGAAGCTTATAAAATTATAAAATGTCAAGAGCAATCATCACAGTACCCTCCTTAAAAGGGCTGGCATTCTCCTTTCTCCAAACTCCCTAATCTCATCTCACACCTTTCACACTATTTTACAAAATGTTACAAATATATAAGATATATCAGTGTCCTTTAAAAAAAAAAAAAGATTACACACCTGAATTTGAATACAGTGATGTTGGTTGACATTGCTTTGAGGGCAAATACACACCACAGGAATCAAGCTGCTTCCCAGTAACAGCCTTTGCATTCATGGTAATTGTTTTGTGTCGGAGGGTTTTTCTGAGAATTTAAGAAAGTGGGGCTTTGCCTTAGATTGGATACTATCAGGAAGTGGAGATAATGCTATCTTAATTGGTATCTTAATATTAATTGGTATTTTAATATTTCTTATCTAGAAAATAGGAAGAACAGTATGAGGCTAAAGTTGTCATTGATAAAGAAGCAGCAGTAATTTGTATTAGCCAGAAATGGGACTATTTGGCTATGTCTGTAGTTTGGACAATGTTATTGCCTTTTCTAAATTTATACATGAATAGGGTGTGGTCTTGCTTTGTCTTGATCCATTGAATTTCCCGAGGGGTCTCATCTGATGTTGCTTTTAAATTATTTATGAAGAAGAACGCCATGATATAGCTCAGAGGGCTATACAAGTTCCTAGCAACACCAAAGCCTTATTGAAAGTACGAGGCTCTAGCTCCAGGCCAGTTCCAGGCTCTCAGATGCTACTTTTCTATTCTTTTAATGTATTTGTCAGGTTTGGGAAATAAAAGAATCCAGCTTCATAGAAACCTTCAATAATTCTTCCTATTTTGTAAGAGGCTGTTTAAGATCTGTATTAAATGTTTTGAAGAAATCATTGAGGAAGACATCTGGCCCTGGATATTTATTTGGGGAAGGTTTCTTAATTACAGATTTATTTTCTTAAAATTAGTGTTGAAAACTCAAATTTTCTATTCTTTCAGTTTTTAAAACTTTTGCATTTCTAGAACTGTGTCCATTTCTTCTAAATTTTCAAATTATTGGAAAAAACTGTCTCAAACATTATATTGTATTTAGTACACATTTGTTATATTTTGGTGATATTTCCTTTGATATTTTATATTGCTCTTTCCTTCTTCTTTCACTTTTTCTTCTGATCATTCTATTAATTTCTTTTCAAGGAATCAACTTTGGCAATGTTATTACTTGATGGTATGTTTGTTTTCTATTTTATTATTTCCTTCCTCTAAGTTCAGTGAGTGTAATCCCCAGTTTTTTGTTTTTTTTTGTTTTGTTTTCTAACTTCTTGAGATGGCTGTCTAGATCATTTTTCAAGGCTTTTCTTTTTTCCATCTTATACTTTAAGGGTATACATTTTCCTCTGTTTACCACAAGTTTTGATTTAATTTTTATAACTTAATTCAGAATAATTTATAATTGCCATTGGGTTTTCTTCTTTGAGTTATTTAAAAGTGTATTTAATTTCAAGCATTTGATGATTATTTATTTAGCATGTAATAAAGATCTGGATTAATCTCTTTATTGCCATTGACCATTTTCTCTTGAGACTTCATGTTTGTTGGGCCTTATCATCTACTATGTGACCACATGAACATTGCCAGTTGTGGTGTTTTACTTATGTCAAATAGAGTTTGATTGTGTTATCCAGAACTTCTATAACCTTGATGGTTTTATTGTATTTGTTCTATCTTTCCAGATGTGATATGGATTTTGTTCTTTTTCTACTTTTATTTATTTATTTTTTTGCTTATTTTTGAGATTGTGATAAGGTGTATGCAAATTTTAAAATATTTTCCAAGTTGATTGATTCTTTTGCCCTCAAGTAGCTTTGTCTACCTCTGCTATGCCATCAGGTGGTCTATTTCTAGAAATACATTATGCCTTAAAGTTTTTATCAACTTTTCTGCAGATAGTGATTTAATGAAATACGTTTCTCTGTCCTTTAATTTCAAACATTCTTTATCTTTACATTCAAGATATGTACCTTGTAAGCAGCATATATTTTATTTATTTATTTATTTTTTATTCAATTAGCTAACATATATTACATCATTAGCTTTTGGTGTAGTGTTCAATCATTCATTAGTTGTGTGTAAAGCCTAATGCTCATCCTATCATGTGCCCTCCTTAATGCCCATCACCGAGCTACTCCATCTCCCCTGCCCCCTCCCTTTCCACAACCCTCACAGTTTGTTTCCTGGAGTCCAGAGGCTCACATACGTTTCTTTAAAACCAATCCAAAAATCTTAGTTTTATAATACCTATTAGTCCATTTACATTTAAAGTAATGACAAATATAAATGGGACTTATATCTGTCAATTTACAACTGATTTTTATTTGGATCATCTATTCCAAGTCTCATTTTCTTTTCCCTCTTTGACATCTTTGTTTAATGAAGTATTTAGTTTTTACCTAAATTACCAAATCGTGCTTGATTTACTAAAGTCAAATACATAATAGATTGTGGCTGATAGAGTAAAAGATAGTAATTATCAGTTCCTTTTCTTCTCTTAAACACATGCCATTCCACACACCTACATGTCAGTTTAGCCTGTCCTAGTGACTTACCTTTACTGTGCAATATGGCGGAAGTGACACTGCAATTTCCACCTACCTCCTAAGAGCACTGTGAGATTATACATTTTTCTCTTAAATTTGGAATATCAAAAATACATAAATATTGAAGGGGATGTAGAGCAACAGGTATTCTCCTTCATCACTGGTAAGAAAGGTCCAGCCACTTCGAAAGAGAGTTTGGCAATTTCTTACAAAACTATACCTACACTTACCATATGACCCAGTAATTATGTTTCTTGCCAGGGGTTGAAGGGGTGGGGGTGGGGGATAAAAGGGCAAAACACAGAGGATTTTATTATTCTCTGTATAATATTATAATGAAGGGTATGTGTCATTATACACTTGTTTAAACCCATAGAATGTACATCATCAAGAATGAACCCTCAGTTAAAGTATGGACTTTGGATAATTATCATATGTTAATGTAGGTTTATTAACCATAATAAATAATACCACTTTGGTGGGTAATGTTGATAATGGGAGGCTATGCATGTGCAGGGGCAGAGAGCATATGGGAAATATCTGTACCTTCCTCTCAATTTTGCTCTTAACCTAAAGCTGTTTTTGTTTTTTGTTTTTTTTTTTTTTTTAAATAAGGTATTTTAAATTTTTTGGAATGTCTGTAATAAGACAAATGGTTGAAAATTAATGGTGGGCCTTTTGGGTACAGTAATCAACACAGTTAAAACACAGGAAAAAATTCCCCCCAAACTAGGGCAATCTAGTCCCTACACACTTTCAGTCAGACACTGGATGGATATCTGTCTGTGGTGTTGAAAAGAGATCCTATATTCACTGGCCAGAGTGGTACTAGCAAAATCCTTAGCAGCACAGACAAATCTTCTCAATATTGAATTATCTCTATGTAACAAATGTGTAATATAATTCTTGCATCTGGAGTCTTTTAATTTTGTCTGGAAGAGATTGGTGAGTAAATAAGAAACCATACCAAAATGTAGAATCATTTCTACAAATGAATCACTGAGATATTTTTAGCTGTGACATTTTCATTAATCTATGCTATAAATTAAGCAAAGGTAAGGTATAATGAATTTTATATAGCATGATTAAGTACCAGGATTCAGGATTAAACTCATTAAATTATGCTAATAATTTAATAACTGTTAATATAACTTCAAAAGAAAAAACTTAAATAGGATTTACAATTTTAGCAGCACACAATTTAAAGAATGTATTTTAATACATTAACATTTTCTTTATAACAGTTCTAGATATTCACTTGCATACTTTTTCACATAACACACTGAATTATAGATTTTTGTCTTCAATCCATTTATTCTTGTATTTTCACCAAATATTTTTAATTGAAATATAACACATATTGAACATTAGTAATCATTATTATGTAATATTAATAAAGCAAAAATGTTCATAATGTTTTATGAACTATCTACATTCAATTTTACATTTAGCTTAAGCTGTAAGGTAAGTTTCACATTCAAGTTTCTATTTTTACTTATGATATATATTTAAGGTATAGAAAATCTTAACTCACAACTTTGGATCCCTAGTAAAGATAAAAGTGATCTGATATCATCAAGGGCTCTGAATCTTTAAATCAAGCTGATAGTAAAATTATGGAGAGATTTGTTCTTACTTTCATCAAGTAGTCAATCTTTAATTCAAGCAGTATGATTTAAGCTTGAATGTTTTAAGTTAGGTAATAGCGGGTAATGGATTTTCAAATAAATTTTTCTTTGGATCTAGAAAGTACTTATTTCCTTATACTTTGTTGTAGAAATAACATATATTTGTTTAATACACCAGAGAACATATTTATGAGCATATATATGATTTTTTTTTAACCTCTAATGCATTTAATATCAAGTACTGGAAAAATTATGTGTTGTATTTTGGAACACCACCTAGTCTTTAAAAAAAAAAATTCCTGATATCTTAAAAGTTCATGTTTTCTAGACACTGAACACTTTTCTGAGATAAGACACTTGAACAAAATTACTTAGAATCACATTGCATGTGTCAATTTTCAGTCACAAACTTCTCATGTGTGAAATGTAATTTTATTTTTCTCTCTACCTTAAGGTACTTTCTATCTTGAACGCCTATTCCTCTTAGCTAGGTATTTAAATGAGTCACTTACAGAAAAAAAAAAAAATCTGATTATAGTGATTGCAGTACTCTTAGGTTTATAACTGAGTCATATTCAGGTATAAAACACGTTTTTTGGGCATCTGGGTGGCTCAATTGGTTAGTTGGCTGCCTTTGGCTCAGATCATGATTCCAGCTTCCTGAGATCAGCTGCATGTTGGGCTCCCTTCTCCATGGGGAACCTGCTTCTTCCTCTTCCTCTGCCTCTCTCTCTCTCTCTCTCTCTGTGTGTCTTTAATGTCTCTCATGAATAAATAAAAGATCCTAAAAAATAAAAAAAAGAGAAAGCCTAAAACAACTATTTAATTAGGACAGAGGTTTCTTTTCCTTGAATAAAATGGAGTTGGGAGAAAAGCAATACAGAGCTAGCCTGGCCCTTTGATGATGTCCAGGGTCCAGCTTCCTCTAGATTTGCAGCTGCACCATTCTTACTGTGTGGACTTCCACAGTCAAGGTGGCATCCTAATAGCTGAAAATAGTCATTATGGTTTTTGTCATAATGTTTGTATTATAAGCAAGAAGAAGAGAAATGTGGAGAGAAGAAAAAAAATATCTTTATATAAATAAGTATCCTCATTTTTAAGGATGTTTGGAAACCATACCTGATTGCATCTACTACATACTATTGACCAGAATCTAATCTCAAGGATAACTACATATTCTCCGAACCTGAAAAATCTTGATTTTTCCAGCAAAGTACATTGCTGCCACAAAAGAAGTTATGGTTCTGCTAATACTTTTCTCTTAAACACCATACCTTATAACAATCTGCCTATTTGACATTTATACTTAAGTACAATAAACATTACCTTTGTACATATATTTGTAAAACAAATATTTAATATTTATTATTTGATTAATATATCCAGAGAAGAATTTGTACTCTTTCCTTCCAGACTTCTGTATCTATAGTGTCTCATCAATAGGGAACACCATTATTCTAGTTGCTGAAATTAAACAATGGGGAGTTATGGCTGAATTTTTCTTCCCACATGCTACCTTTACTGTGTACCTCTTGTTGACTTGACCTCAGTATACACCCATATTCAGACCACTTTCATGACTTCCAATGCTAATGCCCTAGCCAAAATGTCACCTGGATTTTACAATAGAATTCTAACTGGTCTATTCTAACTGCTATATTAACTGATTTATTATCAGTATAGCAGCCTGACTGTGTAATCCTTTAAAAGTGCAATTCAGATTATGTCATTACACGAGTTCTCTCTTAATACCTTCCCTTCAATCATTCTGCTCTCAGAACTGTCTTCCTTGAAATATTTTCAACAGAACTTCAATAGTATCAATAGTGGAAGGTCTTCATACTGCCTAATCCTTCTACTTGAAGTTTTTCCCCCCCTCAGCCCATGGTTCACAGCCCATATTCCTCAAGTCTTGCTCTGATTTTTAATTATCAAGTGCAGCTTTTCTCTGACCACCCTATCTTTTTTTTTTCTTTTTCTCCAGGATTATTCATCTAGATTGCTGTATCTTTTTTTCCCTGGATCTTATTTTACACCTAGGTTGAACAATGTGAAATTAATGCTTTCATAGTTCAAAATGAGTCAATTATTGGTAATTTCATATGGTTCAATTTATTATTTATTTTTTATTATGTTCAGTTAGCCACCGTGTAGTATACCATTAGTTTTTGATGTAGTGTTCAGTGATTCATTAGTAGCATATAACACCCAGTGCTCATTACAATACATCCCCTTCTTAATACTTGTAGCCTGGTTATCCTCTCCCCCACCCCCTCCCTTCTGTAACCCTCAGTTTGTTTTCCTGAGTCCAGAGTCTCTCATGGTATGTCTCCTTCTCTGATTCTTTCCCATTCAGTCTTCTCTCCTTTCCCCTGTGGTCCTCCATGTTATTCCTTATGTTCCACATATGCATGAAACCATATGATAATTGTCTTTCTCTGCTTGACTTATTTCACTTAGCATAATCCCATCAAGTTCCATCCATGTTGATGCAAATGGTGGGTGTTCATCCTTTCTGATGGCTGAGTAATATTGCATTGTATATATCTTCTTCGTCCATTCATCTGTTGAAGCACAGCTTGGCTCCTTCCACAGTTTGGCTATTGTGAACACTGCTGCTATTTGTATTTGTATTTGTGCCCCTTCTTTTCACTACATCTGTATCTTTGGGGTAAATACCTAGTAGTGTAATTGCTGGGTCCTAGGGTAGCTCTATTTTTAACGTCTTGAGGAACCATCTCTAAAGACAAGGGAAACAAAAGCAAAAATGAACTTTTTATCATCAAGATAAAAAGCTTCTGCACAACAAAGGAAACAGTAAATAAAACTAAGAGTTAATCCATGGATTAGAGGAATATATTTGCAAATAACATTTCAGATAAAGGGCTGGTATCCAGGATCTATAAAGAACTTATCAAACTCACACCCGAAAACAAATAAACCAGTCAAGAAATGGGCAGAAGACATGAACAGACACTTTTCCAGAGAAGGCATACAAATGGCTAATAGACACATGAAAAAATGTTCAACATCACTAGCCATCAGGGAAATACAAATCAAAACTCACAAAACAGGAAATAATAAATTTTGGCAAGGATGTGGAGAAAGGGGAACCCTCTTACCTTGTTGGTGGGAACACAAGCAGGTACAGCCACTCTGGAAAACAGTTTCAATACCCTATTCTTAATTATAAATGACATGCTATTTTCCTGGATGATATTCTCTCAATTCCTCTCTCTTTTTTCATTTCATTTGTCACTGTTCTATACCAACATTCATTATTCATCCAGTTTCAACTATATCTACCATACTGAGAAGTGAGCTTTATGAGGGGAAGGTTTTGTGTGCTAGAACCTCAGTGCTTATATTGTTTATCCCATAATAAATATTAATAAAATAGTTAATGAATATATGGATAAATGAATAAAAGTGAATGAAGAAAGGAATAGTAGATACTATATAACAGCTACCATTCAATGCAATAGTTAGAAATGTATTTGAGAAGCCTGTCAGACATGAAGACACTAATATTCTAAATATGGGCCTAGACTCAAAGGGAAAATTGGTGTTGGGATATTTTAGGGCATAGGTGATGTTCAAAGTAATTGGTTAATAGAAAATGCATGTAGAGTAAGAAATGTTACTTTTAAAAAATCTAAACATATATAGCACCCCATGACTCCTGAAAATTCTATTTAAAATCACCTATGTATAAAGGCAATACATATAGCTTTGTGAATCCAGGAAAGGGGTTTGAATCAGGTTATATGTAAATTCCCACTCAAGTTTCTAAGTCTGTATCTCCAACAAAGACAAATCATCCCCTACCACCTGGTACTGAGGCAATTCTAATCTCTTAGAGACATGTTTTAAATTCTTATTATTGACATCGTTTAAAGAATATTTTCTTGGATCTTTTCCAAATCTACAGTTTTATAGATGTGAAGTAATAGTAGAATATTCCAGTAGTTGGAATAGCTGGTGTTTATATTTCAAATTCATTCATTTGAAAATGAATATAAAATTAACCATTTTTAATTCAAGCTTCTGAAGGAGTAGTCTTATCTTTTCTAAGTCCTTAGAGTTAGAGGTTCCATAGGCTATGGAACTATGAGCCCACTTTCTAAAATATTTATTAATAGAAGTACCTTCACTAAGCAGTAGATATAGCCTTTTCTCTGGCCAGTAGGCAATTTTTATTTAAAAAAATACAGAGCCATTTCCAAGATTTCAGCATATGCTAGAATAAACTTACTGATTTTACTAAATTTTATTTTTCTTTTCTTTCTCTTGGAAATACAGTCTGATAAATATTTCTTGGCTATTGCCCTCTCTCATATATTTGATTTGAGTAAGTCTGTCAGTTGAACAAAAGCTACAACAAGTGCTGCAAGTACTGATTTGGCTGATTAAGAGGGTAACTCTGCCCCATTTGTGGTGCTCATTCATCTATTTCTCATGGCAACTTTAGCTGCTGGATTCATCTAATTGAGTTCTTTACTATTTCATCTGGGGTTGTGTTAAAGTTACTTCCCTCCCAAGATACTCCTGGTGGAGCTGTAGTAATTTTTCTAATACTATCAATAACAGATTCTCAACCACAACTAAAGGGACCCAAAATCAAGATCTTTGCTGGACTCCTCTGTTACTGGGAGTAGATAAGCATAGTACACTTTCAAGAGTGAAAGCAGAGCAAGAGTGGCAATGGCCTGGAGTTGCTCTAGCTGCATCCTTTTAAACCCACTTTGTGTATATGTAAATTTAGCTTTGATTGACATTTTTGATCAACAGCTGTATCACATTTTGCCATCTGCACTCATGCCTATCAGTGATACATTTTTGTATGTATTGTATATTTATGAGTGTCTAAAGAGCTTTTGTTGTGACATTAAATGTAGTTAAGGACAACTTGTACCCTTTGTGTACATGCTCAGCTCTTAAAAGTTGAAAGTCCACCTCTGGCTTTTAAGTCAGCTCTGTGATTAGGTCTTTTCTGTTCTGTTAGCTCTCTCTCAGAGGTGGCTCTGAAGGTGTGGCTTTTGACCCTCCAAGACACTGAGCTTGTGGCCAGCACCTGCTTTATTCCTTCTTGCTCATGCCTAATTGACTGCCTAACTTATCAATTTCAAGTTTCTTTATCAGTCAAAAACTGCCCAAAATTATCATTCTTAAGCTGGGAATGTGGAGAATTTTTTTTTAATTTTTTAGAATACTGTCAATAGTTTTGAAAACAGACTATTTTTCTGGTATCTTGTATGTATATTAAGATCCCAAATAGCACATAGAAACATAATTTAGAATGTATAATGGCGACAAGGATGGAAAACTTGTAAGTCATTTAGTCTATTATAGAACTGAATGCAAGCATCATTTCCATAACATTGCAGACACTAAACAATCAGCTTTTTTTCCCCTGTCAGGAGAAACAGATGGTAGCTATAGATTTTATGCAATGAAACATCATTGCAAAATGAAGCATGTTTATTGGGGTAAGAACATAAGTGTGTTCATAATATTGACTGGACAATAAAAAAGTAGGAGACTGTGGATCCAAACTCTTTCCCTCTTATTTGAGTTTCCAAGAAACCATTTAATTAAGTTATTTGAACCTGAATCATATGTTTGTGCTATATACTTGCACTTGCTGCTGATACTGGATGTTTCATACTTTTCTACTGTAATTTAGCTTTGTATCTTGTGTATGTTCATTTTATTATTACAGTGTAAATGCAGATTAATACTTAACCCTCAAATTACCAAAATTCCCATTATTACTAGTCTTCCATTTGTTTATCCTTTCATTTATATGTTTCAATAAAATTTATGTATGATGTTTATTAATGCTATACCTTTATTGTTAAATTGATAGTTTTTATGACTATTTAGAATGGAGTTTATTTTCAACTTCTGTTTCAAGCTGGTGATTACCAGAACAGGAATAAAATACTGGTTTGTGTGTCTTCTCTTGCATCCAGCCACTTTATCAAGTTATTTTATTTATTCCAGTAAATTTTTAAAAGTCTCTTGAAATTTCTATATCTTATTAGCATGTAGAGATATTTTTGTTTTTGTATAATTTTATTATCTAAATTCCTAAAAATTCATTTAAATATTGAACTTTCATTTCAATATTGAAAGAGTGGTAAGAATACATGTCAACACTTATTCCACATAATTTGAAAATGATTTCAGAATTTCACCATTTATATTTCTTGCTGTTGATATTGCAAATTGTTTTTATCATTTGATAATCTCTTCTGTTTTATTTTAACTTAGAATTTTTATTAGAATGGCTGTTGAAATGACTCAACTTACATTATAGCACCCATTACTAAAATCATAGTTTTTATTTAATGTGTAAATATAATGAATTCCCCTTCTACATTTCCTAATATTGAAACTTTTTTCCACTTTTGTATTTCCATTTTGTATTTTTGATATAAAACTCTGCTTGGTCATAGACATTGAATACATGATATTCAATTTTCTGTATCTAAGTGTATTTATTTGTTTATTTATTTTAATCCATTTCTAAATGAATTGTGTTTTCTAGGACCCATGATTTTCAGGGATCTCCTGTGAAGGAAGGGCAGGAGGACCCAAGGTAGTTTTTCAGGCTGAACAGTGCCAAAGTTTTTAGCTGCCATGGTCACCCTGCCTCATTTAGTGTGGCTTTCTTAGCAGTTTTTGTGTAGCCTCTCTTCCTTTGCTTCCTTGTCCTAAACTGGCCCATACCTGCTGTCATACCTGTGCTCTCTGGCATTGTCACTGGTCATTGCACCCAGGAAACAGCTCCTGCATTTGAGGTGAGCTGTTTATCTACTTTCCGAGATTTATCACGTTTGGTTTCCAAGACATTCTTTTGGATACTCTGTACCTTCTCTATGGGTTCCTTGTAGCTTCAGTGCAACCTCACTACTCATCACTGTGCGTACTCTGGTTGTTTGAACAACAGGTATTTTCTTTTTTTTTTTTTTAAAGATTTTATTTTATTTGACAGACAGAGAACACACAAGTAGGCAAAGAGGCAGGCAGAGAGGGGAGGGGAGAAGCAGGCTCCCTGCCAAGCAGAGAGCCCAATGTGGAACTCGATCCCAGGATGCTGGGATCATGACTCGAGCCGAAGGCAGCGGCTTAACCCACTGAGCCACCCAGGCGTCCCATCTAAGTGTATTTAATTGTGGCTGAAATCCTTCCATATTAGTTTTTCTTGGGGAAGGGAGTTATTAAATAAACTAATTTTTCAAAGAATTGAGGAAAGACTAATTTTTTTAGTTAAAACTAAATGTTGGCAATTATTTCCTAAAATCCCTTTACTTGCACCAATAATAATGTCTAAGTAAATAGTCCAAACCAACTATATGTTTCTACATTTGAAACCATATATTCACAGTGATTTTTTCTATAGGCACACACCTCTAAGTCTGAACACATACATCAAACTTTGCTTTCTAGTAAATTTTTAGCTGAAAATGTATATATTAAAAAATATTATTAATTAATTACTGTAATTCCTTATATTACAGTTTATTTAAACAGTATATTGAATTTTTGTGTACATAAGTATAATTTATCAATTAACAAGTTTTATTCTAAAATAGTAAAAGGAGCATTACAAAATATATGTTATGAAAAGTAGCTGAAATAAGTTTTTGGGAACAAAGGAGTTGAATACACACACATACACGAAACCACACATATATGGTAGTCACATATATGACCTTTTAAAAGTTTTAGAATTCATATTTTTATAATATTTAAAAATAATTGGGGGAAATTTTCATTTTTATATGCTCTGAGATAATTTGAATAATTTGGAAACAGCCTTCTTTTCTCAGTTTTAAAGCATATGGTCCTCGTGTCTTTGTTTCAATAAGTCTGTCCAGTCTCTTTTGCTTTATTTGGATGTTAAAATTTCTGCTTCTTTGAGGGTTAATTTTAGTGATTTACACTTTGATTATAAATATTTGTTTTTTGGGGGGCGCCTGGGTGGCTCAGTGGGTTAAAGCCTCTGCCTTTGGCTAGGGTCATGATCCCAGGTTCTAGGATCAAGCTCCACATCAGGCTCTCTGCTCAGGAGGGAGCCTGCTTCTTCCTCTCTCTCTGCCTGCCTCTCTGCGTACTTGTGATCTCTATCTGTCAAATAAATAAATAAATAAATAATCTTTTAAAAATATTTATTTTCTCTAGATTTTAAAAGATGTACCCTGATAATTGCATGCAGTATTGTCTTATAATCTTTTTAATGTCAGTTATATCAACAGTTATATTTAATTTCTCTTTAGGAAATGAATTTATTTTTATCTTTTATCGCATTCATTGATCTTTTTAAATATTTTCTGATTTTTTTCCACAACACTATTTCAAAAGTAACATAAAAGAGGAATAGAAATTTCTAGAATGTTAAAGAAATGGTTCTATTACTAGAAATTCTAGTGACAGCCTGCTTAAATTTATTTGCACTCTTTTGTTCAGCAGTTAATAATTTTCCTTTTATCTATTTTCCATGGAACTTTTGATTTTATATTTCTAGTTCTCAAGAGAAATGCTTTGAGATAGTAAGAACTCATAAATTCAAACAGAACTGATCACAGGTTCTTTTCTTGTTTGCTGCTTTCAGATTTGTTCCTGCTTCTCAAAGTCACAGGATAGGTGTGTGTGTTTTGTGTGTGAGTGTGTGTGTGTGTGTGTGTGTGTGTGTGCATTTCTTAACTCAGACAATACTTCTTGTGACTTGTAGTGCAGATTGACATTGAAATTCATAACCATCAGTTAAGTGATGATTTAAGCATCAGAATATAAAATGCTTAATTTGAGGGTTATCTATATAATTTCAGAATCTGCAAGCAATTATTATATTCTGAAATGCAGACGAAAGAAACAAGTTATTTTCAATAATCTTATATTTACATTTAAATCTACCTTGGATAACATGGTTTCATTAAACATGGCAGTAATTTTGACTTCATTTTTTTTTTTTTACTTTCATCAACATAACCAGTACATAACTTGTGTGTCCTTGCAACCATATTTGATACAATGGCATAAATGAATGTTAATGCCTCATCAGATTTGTTGAAAAAGTGTTTCAATACATTGGAAACTAATACAATTCTCCATGATACATCTTCTGGGTGACATTTTAAATATTGACAAATAAAGATGAAGTAATAGAAGGATTTAATTTATAGCAATTGAATAAGTTGATCAAGGACTAGCAGTCATTCTCTGTAAAGAAATATTTGGAAAATATTTTAGGTTTTATGGGTTTCAACATCTCTGTTATAACTTCTCAACTCTTCTGCTGTGGGATGAGAGCAAGTATAGAGATCATTTACAGAAATGGTGGGCTGTGTTCCAACAAAACTTTACACAAAGAAACAGACTATGGACCATGTTAAATAACCTAAACAACCTTATCACTGAATTATCAACCTTATCAAGTGAATTGCTGGATTAAAGAGGATGTTGAACAATGACAACAGGATGGAATTATAGAACACCAGTCCCTCAAATTAAGAGAAATCAGAAATCTTGGAGATAACTATTAATACAGGCTTTGTTTCGGAGAATTTCTGGAAAAATATTGTTGTCCTAAATATCCCTGGAATACTGATCCATTTTTTGTTCTATTTCACTTCCTATTTTCTAACGAAAGTTTTCTTTACCTATCTCATATTCACTCCTTGAAATATTTCAATTTATTTTCTTTCCACTATGATGAATCTTCTCTTGTGAAAGGCACAAATGACCTTCAGATTGCAAAATGCAAATTCCATTTCTGTGTTCTTATCGGACTTTTTATTTTAGCAATATTTGACAAGAGGGGTTCATTCTTTTTTTATTCAAGCACATTTTTCACTTCCCCTTGGGACATTCCATATTCCAACATGACTAGAGTATCATTGTCTTTTCTTCATGACTTCTCTGGAACTTCTGAATGTGGTTGCCTGAGACCTCTTTATATTTCCTATCTATAAATTATGTTTAAGAAATTCCACCTATTTCATGGATTTAAGATGCTATATACAAACTTACAAATGCAAATCTTTGCTTAGATGGATTTTCTCAGCTTTGACTTTACTCTCTACATCTAGTCAGTATCTTTGTACTTTAATTCCTAATATGCACATTAATTTTACATCTTTAAACCATGAAAGTTTATTCCTGTGCAGTGCCCCTGCATACACTCACTCACTCACCTTCCTTGCTGTTCCCTTAGTCTTCCTTAGAATAATTTCCACTCCCCAACCAACCAACCACTCAAACCAAAACATAAAACATTTTTGATTACCTTATTTTCTCATATACATATCCATCCATTAGTTTTGATTAATTTGTGATATGCTTGGTGCACATACTATACTGTCAATAAATATTTACAGTATTATGTATAATAATTCTGAAAATTGAACAATAAAAACCAAAAAAAACTTAATTTAATAGATATATAATGATTAATCTATTCACTTATAATTTATTCACTTAACTTTGTACTTGCCAACTAAATATCCTCCCTTTCTCAAAAATAATAAGACAATTAATTTTTTAATTGAGAAGGAGAGAGCTTTTATAGTAGCTTACAGAGCATTTGATTAAGAACACAGATCATGACACAAAATGAGTATAATTACATAGATTCTTTCATAAAGAAAATATGCTTAAATGCTTACTTACTCAGCTAAGTATAGGAGGAATACTTTGTAATCACTTTAGAATGGACACACATTAGTAGACAAAAAGTTGAAGTTAGAAAACCCAGACTGGGGCACCTGAGTGGCTCAGTGGGTTAAAGCCTCTGCCTTCCGCTCAGGTCATGATCCCAGAGTCCTGGGATCGAACCCCACATTGGGCTCTCTGCTCAGTGGGAAGCCTGTTTCCTCCTCTCTCTCTGCCTGCCTCTCTGCCTACTTGTAATCTCTGTCTGTCAAATAAATAAATAAAATCTAAAAAAAATAATAATAAAAAGAAAACCCAGACTAACCAATGTTAATGTATATCCTTAATATATTTATGGATACAACAATTTTTAAAGATAGCAAAAACAAATACATTTCTACATATTGCTTGAAATTAATCAAAAATTATGTTAAGTGCTAATACTAATGACCAGTCTGTCTAATACTGAAAGTATTTTCAAAGTATGAAGCAATACTCTGTGAGGTAGATTTGATAACCAAAAAAACTCTCGATCAGGGGCGCCTGGCTGGCTCAGTTGGAAGAGCATGCAACTCTTGATCTCAGGGTCATGAGTTTGAGCTCCACAATGGGTGGAGACATTACTTTATAAAAAATTAACTTTATTTAAAAAATCTTAATCATAAATGTGTAAAGGTGTACATTTATTTATTTATTAAAGGTATAAATAAAATGTTTCAGTAGTCAATATAAAAAACTAACTGAAAACCTATATCTGTTTAGTACTGGAATTTTTAGACAACTAGTTCTGTATAGAACAATATGCATTATAATAATTACTATTATATAACAATTTATAATAATTAACCAATTATGATGGCTTAATTGAAGGGGTGTGATACTAGCAAGTTTAACTAGAACTATTTATTCCCCAAATGCAAAATTTAAATATCATTATTTTTACTTTGGAGTGGTATAGTATTTAAAAAATGAATCATAATCTCCAGTTGTATTATAAATTTAAAACAAATGTCTTAAGATTGTTTGTCAGAGTAGACATTTACCAAAAAAATAACAGTTCAGGGACAGGGGAAGAGTGTATGCCAGATGTACTGGCAAACTTTTTACTATATGTGACTGTATTAAGATAAACACTGTCTTTCCAGTATCTTGAAATTGTGGCATGTAGTATAGAAGTCAACAAACTCATAGAGGGTCTGAATCCTTTAATCATTTAAAGAATTAAAAAAAAAACCTAAGATGTCAAATTCAACCTAAAAATGTCTTGGAACCACTGTGGCTTTTAATTTATTTTATTTTTATTTAATTTATTTAATTTGTTTTAGTAATTATTTAATTTATTTTATTTGGACTAGTGGTAAGGCACTTTTTGACCTTTGAAATGTTTCATGGTCTGATGAACTAATTGGTAGAATAAACTATTCCTATGGGAAAACACCAAGAGATATTTCAGTTCTACTTCAAGGTTGTTTTTTATTCTAAACTTAGGGATTAATATTCCTATAGAAAGCTGCCCAATTTTATTTTAATGTTTACATTGAGATTATAATTTTAAAATTTGTTTTTGATTAATGACTTTTCAATTTTCATTCCTGTGTAAAAAGGTGTTTTGTTTTGTTTTGTTTTTAGAAAAAAACATCTCTTTAAAACATTTTTATTTTAAAATATGGCCTAGGAGCGCCTGGGTGACTCAGTGGGTTAAGCCTCTGCCTTCAGGCTCAGGTCATGATCTCAGGGTTCTGGGATCGAGCCCCACATCGAGTTCTCTACTCAGCAGGGAGCCTGCTTCTCCCTCTCTCTTTCAGCCTGCCTCTCTGTCTACTTATGATTTCTCTCTTTCTCTCTGTCAAAAAAAATAAATAAAACCATATATTTTTTAAATAAAAAATAAAATATGACAGCTAATTGAAACAAAGTTAAAGATTTCATAATATTTATCTATACCATAAACATATTTTTATTTAATTTTAATTTGACATAAGGGGCAAATGTCAAAACAAAAGAGCTTTTTTTGTCTTTAAAATTTTTAAACAATATGAAGGTAAAATGTGGATTTTTTTTTTTTTCTATTTACTTGATAGAGATCACAAGTAGGCAGAGAATCATGCAAAGAGAGTGGGAAGCAGGCTCCCCGCCAAGCAGAGAGCCTGATGGGGGGCTCGATCCCAGGACCCTGAGATCATGACCTGATTTGAAGGCAGAGGCTTAACCCACTGAGCCACCCAGGTGCCCCAAAATGTGGAATTTTTATACCAAACATAGAGAACTAAAAAGAATATAAAGTATCATGAAAACAACATAAGTAAAGACAACAACATTATTTTATTTTATTTTTTTAAAAGATTTTATTTATTTATTTGACACAGAGAGAGATCACCAGTAGGCAGAGAGGCAGGCAGAGAGAGGGGGTGGGGAAGCAGACTCCCCGCTGAGCAGAGAACCTGATGCAGGACTCGATCCCAGGACCCTGAGATCATGACCTGAGCTGAAGGCAGAGACTTAACCCTCTGAGCCACCCAGGCATCCCAACAACAACATTATTTTAAAACTCAACAATTTTCCACAGAACTTCTCAAAACTAGCTTTTAGTTTAATTTTCTTCCTATGTATTTGCTCTACACATTTCCCCCCAAACTCTCACAGATGCTCTTATCTTCCCAATGTTAAAGCATTCTGCTCAATTTAATTGTTTCAAATGTTCCTCAGTGTTTTCCCAAGTTTAGCTCAGCTATGTCTTGTGGATAAATTATCTAATGCTTTCTACTGTGCAAAATAGAGCTTGGAGTTGAGACAAGTAATATTGACACCATAAAGACAAATTTCGGTATTACTTGAGCTATAAGAGCTCTTTTTTAACCAAATAAAGTTTTTGATTACTCACTTTAATTAAAAAGTAAGTTGGTCCAGATTTATGTATACCATGCATTTGAAATAGAGATGTCTGTTTTTCACCAATGTGGAAAGATTTAGTTTAGCGGAAAAATCCCTTTAAAAGAGTAAATTCCAAAAAATAGTAATTATTTGATGATTCTGTCCCAAGATCCTCAAAGTATCTGAACCTTCCTAGACATTATTAAAAATTAAAAACATCACTTTGGAAATACTAGATTTAAGCAATATCAAAATTATAGTCCAGAAAATTATCAAAGTTCTGTTGGAAAAGTGGGAGAAAGAAATGGGGACAAAACAAATTACTTTACAGTAATAAGAGTCCCTCTGGCTCTGTTAAATTTCCTTAATATTTGAAGGAAACAATTAACCCATTTTAGAAAAAAAAAAAAAAAAACAAGAAATTTTATAAACTAAGGGTTTAAACAAAAATAACTCCCAAAGACAACAAATTCTGATGCCATAGCTTAGATGAAAAAAAAATATATTTTTTTAAATCAAAGGAATAACTGTCAGAAGAACATCTTCTAATATATATTGTGGAAGAATAAACATATATGCTTCCTTTCTTCTAAACATATAAGCTTCGTTAAATGAAACTTCACCACTTCTAAATCATTTTACTTCCAAGGATTTGGCACACATATGTTAAGTGTTTACTATGCTCAAGAAAAGGAAACAAGTTCAAAGTAAATAGTAATTTCATATGGGAGAGAAATGAACAGAGAAAACAAATGATTTTGTTGAGATAAATTTAAACAAAGAACTTGCAGCAGTAGTACAAGAAAATCATGAATATCCTTTATACACATTCACTTATTGTTCATATTTGGTCACGTTTATCATCCAAATGTAGTATAGTACATATATAACATAAATGGTTAGTCCTTGTGTTTGAATCATAGCCTAGACCCTTAGGATTTGGGGGCAAAGTCAGGCTATTTTCTGGGGACAACTATTCTTCTTTTGAGCAACAGCTTTTGTCCTCTGGGCCTTAGTAGAGAATAAAATATTAACCCTGAGCCCCAGTTACCTTGTGATCTGGGCATTATGAATTGGATGCCATCTGACACAGCTAGCAATAAAGTTGGGCATGCACAGCAGCACTTCATCAACTACAAGGGGTATGATACAAGACAGGACTGCAGCAGGCCCTAAAGGCATAAGTCAGTTACTGAGAAAGTGGTCCAAGTGTCTATGTCATTCCTGCTACATTACTTTCTCTCTCCCAGCTGCACCTTGGCCTCAAGGGGGAATTCCCTACAATCAACTGACTGGGGAAGTGAAAACATAGCAGGGGTTTCCAGGTAGTTCTGTGGGATATGCAAGGACCACCACAAAGTGGAGAGCTCTAGCAGTATAAACTGCTTCCTGTGACATCCCTGAAGGACAGTGAGAAAGGAAAGTCCTCTCAGTGGGTAGAACTTTGAGCAGTGCACATGATTTCAAATTTTATTTGCAAGGAGAAAATAGTCAGTGAGCGATTGCATACTTTTTCATGGATTTGGGCCAAATAGTTTGGATGATCAGAGAGTTGGAAGGAAAATAATCAGAGATGACAAGAAAGTCTAAGGAAGAAGTATGTGGAAACACATCTCAGAATAGCAAAAAAATAAGAAGGTAATTTGTATCCCATGTCAACACTCACCAAAGTGTGACCTCAGCAGAGGAGGATTTTAATAATTTTATAGGGTGACCCATTTTGGTATACAAGTCAGCCTCTTTTTCCCAATCCCTTGTATTATTGCCCAATGGGCTAAAAAAAAAAAATGGCAATGATGGGAGGTTATGCATGGGCTCAGTAACAGATTTCCATTCACAAAAGCTGGCCTGACCTGATAGCCACTGCTGAATGGTGACCAGCCAGTTAGCAGTAGAGCCCAACACTGAGTCCCATTATGACACCATTCCTCAGGGCAATCAGCCAGCTACCATATTTGCAGGTTAATACTTTTGGACAGTTTCCATCATAAAAGAGGCTTTTTTACTGGACTAGTTCAGTCTGGATACAAGTTTATCTTCCCTCCATGCAATGCTTCTGTCAAGACTACCACTTGCTTACATGCAGAATGCCTTATCCACTATCATAGTGGCACTGCTTCTGCTAAAAGAACTCACTTCTTCACAGCAAAAAAGTGTGGCAAAAGGCCTATGCTCCTGTGATTCCCTGGTCATGCAGTCCCATATTGCCCATTATCCTGAAGCTGACAGTTTCATGGAATGATGGAAGGGCTGTTTGAAATCTCAGGGCTAGAATTCCTAACTTTCTGTGAAGAAGTAATTACTTAAACATTAATGTATAGGGGACATTTTTGGCGCATTTATATAGTAACTCCTGCCTGAGATTCCAGGGCATTGGATTTGCCCTACAGGCTTTAAACACTAGTGCCAATAATCACATCACATTAGCTATGTTTGTGTATGTGTATATGTGTGCATGTTCTTTTTTTTTTTTATTAAGCTTTTTTATTTAAACATATAATGTAACCCCACCACCCTCTCCCAACCCCTCTGCCCCCCCACCCCCCTTAGGGTGTTTTATGACATTAAGAGTCTCTTTTGGTTTGTCTCCCTCCCGATCCCATCTTGTTTCATTTATTCTTTTCCTACCACCTTAACCCACACCTCCCGTTGCATCTCCACTTCCTCATATCAGGGAGATCATGTGATAGTTGTCTTTCTCTGATTGACTTATTTCGCTAAGCATAATATCCTCTAGTTCAATCCATGTCGTCGCAAATGGCAAGATTTCATTTCATTTCATGGCTGCATAGCATTCCATTGAATATATATACCACTTCTTCTTTATCCATTCATCTGTTGATGGACATCTAGGTTCTTTCCATAACTTGGCTATTGTGGACATTGCTGCTATAAACATTCGGGTACACGTGCCCCTTTGGATCACTACATTTGTATCTTTAGGGTAAATACCCCGTAGTGCAATTGCTGGGTCATAAGGTAGCTGTATTTTCAATTTTTGTGGAACCTCCATGCTGTTTTCCAGAGTGGTTGCACCAGCTTGCATTCCCACCAACAGTGTAGGAGGGTTCCCCTTTCTCCATATCCTCGCCAGCATCTGTCATTTCCTGACTTGTTCATTTTAGCCATTCTGACTGGTGTGAGGTGGTATCTCATTGTGGTTTTGATTTGTATTTCCCTGATGCCCAGTGATGTGGAGCACTTTTTCATGTGTCTGTTGGCCATCTGGATGTCTTCTTTGCAGAAATGTCTGTTCATGTCCTCTGCCCATTTCTTGATTGGATTATTTGTTCTTTGGGTGTTGAGTTTGCTAAGCTCTTTATGGATTTTGGATACTAGCCCTTTATCTGATATGTCGTTTGCATATATCTTCTCCCATTCTGTCAGTTGTCTTTTGGTTTTGTTGACTGTTTCCTTTACTGTGCAAAGGCTTTTGATCTTGATGAAGTCCCAATAGTTCATTTTTTCCCTTGCTTCCCTTGCCTTTGGTGTTGTTCCTAGGAAGAAGTTGCTGTGGCTGAGGTCCAAGAGGTTGCTGCCTGTGTTCTCCTCAAGGATTTTGATGGATTCCTTTCTCACGTTGAGGTCCTTCATCCATTTTGAGTCTATTTTCATGTGTGGTGTAAGGAAATAGTCCAGTTTCATTTTTCTGCATGTGGCTGTCCAATTTTCCCAACACCATTTGTTGAAGAGGCTGTCTTTTTTCCGTTGGATATTCTTTCCTGCTTTGTCGAAGATTAGTTGACGATAGAGTTGAGGGTCTATTTCTGGGCTCTCTATTCTGTTCCATTGATCTATGTGTCTGTTTTTGTGCCAGTACCAAACTGTTTTGATGATGACAGCTTTGTAATAGAGCTTGAAGTCTGGAATTGTGATGCCACCAACTTTGGCTTTCTTTTTCAATATTCCTTTGGCTATTCGAGGTCTTTTCTGTTTCCATATAAATTTTGGAATTACTTGTTCCATTCCTTTGAAAAAACTGGATGGGATTTTGATAGGCATTGCATTATATGTGTAGATAGCTTTAAGTAGCATAGACATTTTCACAATGTTTACTCTTCCAATCCATGAGCATGGAACATTTTTCCATTTCTTTGTGTCTTGCTCAATTTCTTTCATGAGTACTTTATAGTTCTCTGAGTATAAATTCTTTGCCTCTTTGGTTAGGTTTATTCCTAGGTATCTTATGGTTTTGGGTGTAATTGTAAATGGGATTGACTCCTTAATTTCTCTTTCTTGTGTCTTGTTGTTGGTGTAAAGAAATGCAACTGATTTCTGTGCATTGATTTTATATCCTGACACTTTACTGAATTCCTGTACAAGCTCTAGCAGTTTTGGAGTGGAGCCTTTTGGGTTTTCCACATATAGCATCATATCATCTGCAAAGAGTGATAGTTTGACTTCTTCTTTGTCGATTTGGATGCCTTTAATTTCTTTTTGTTGTCTGATTGCTGAGGCTAGAACTTCTAGTACTGTGTTGAATAGTAGTGGTGATAATAGACATCCCTGCCGTGTTCCTGACCTTAACAGAAAAGCTCTCAGTTTTTCTCCATTGAGAATGATACTTGCAGTGGGTTTTTCATAGATGGCTTTGATAATTTTGAGGTATGTGCCTTCTATCCCTACACTTTGAAGAGTATTGATTAGGAAGGGATGTTGTACTTTGTCAAGTGCTTTTTCAGCATCTATTGAGAGTATCATATGGTTCTTGTTCTTTCTTTTCTTAATGTATTGTATCACATTGATTGACTTGCAGATGTTGAACCAACCCTGCTGCCATGGAATAAATCCCACTTGGTTGTGGTGAATAATCCTTTTAATGTACTGTTGGATCCTATTGGCTAGTATTTTGGTGAGAATTTTCGCTTCTGTGTTCATCAAGGATATTGGTCTGTAATTCTCTTTTTTGATGGGATCCTTGTCTGGTTTGGGGATCAAGGTGATGCTGGCCTCATAAAATGAGTTTGGAAGTTTCCCTTCCATTTCTATTTTTTGGAACAGTTTCAGGAGAATAGGAATTAATTCTTCTTTAAATGTTTGGTAGAATTCCCCTGGGAAGCCATCTGGCCCTGGGCTTTTGTTTGGAGATTTTGGATGACTGTTTCAATCTCCTTACTGTTTATGGTCCTATTCAGGTTTTCTATTTCTTCCTGGTTCAGTTTTGGCAGTTGATATGTCTCTAGGAAAGCATCCATTTCTTCCAGATTGTCAAATTTGTTGGCATAGAGTTGCTCATAATATGTTCTTATGATTGTTTGTATTTCTTTGGTGTTGGTTGTGATCTCTCTTCTTTCATTCATGATTTTATTTATTTGGGTCCTTTCTCTCTTCTTTTTGATAAGTCTGGCCAGGGCTTTATCAATCGTATTGATTCTTTCAAAGAACCAGCTCCTACTTTCATTGATTTGTTCTATTTTTTTTTTTTTTGTTTTCTATTTCATTGATTTGTGCTTTGATCTTTTTTATTTCTCTTCTCCTGCTGGGTTTAGGCTTTCTTTGTTGTTCTTTCTTGAACTCCTTTAAGTGTAGGGTTAGGTTGTATATTTGAGACCTTTCCTGTTTCTTGAGAAAGGTTTGTATCGCTATATATTTTCCTCTCAGGACTGCCTTTGCTGTGTCACACAGATTTTGGACCATTGTGTTGTCATTATCATTTGTTTCCATGATTTTTTTCAATTCTTCTTTAATTTCTTGGTTGACCCATTCATTCTTTAGAAGGATGCTGTTGAGTCTCCATGTATTTGTGCTCTTTCCAAATTTCCTCTTGTGATTGAGTTCTAGCTTCAGAGCATTGTGGTCTGAAAATATGCAGGGAATGATCCCAATCTTTTGATACCTGTTGAGACCTGATTTATGACCCGGGATGTGATCTATTCTGGAGAATGTTCCATGGGCACTAGGGAAGAATGTGTATTCTGTTGATTCGGGATGGAATGTTCTGAATATATCTGTGATGTCCATCTAGTCCAGTGTGTCATTTAAGACCTTTATTTCCTTGTTGATCTTTTGCGTGGATGATCTGTCCATTTCAGTGAGGGGTGTGTTATTGTATTCTTGTCAATGTGTTTCTTTGGTTTTGTTATTAATTGGTTTATATAATTGGCTGCTCCCATGTTAGGGACATGGATATTTAAAATTATTAGATCTTCTTGTTGGACAGACCCTTTGAGTATGATATAGTGTCCTTTCTCATCTCTTATAGTCTTTGGCTTAAAAGCTAATTGATCTGATCTAAGGATTGCCACCCCAGCTTTCTTCTGATGTCCATTAGCATGGTAAATTGTTTTCCACCCCCTCTCACTTTCAATCTGGAGTTGTCTTCAGGTCTAAAATGAGTTTCTTGTAGGCAGCATATTGATGGCTTTTGTTTTTTTATCCATTCTGAAACCCTGTGTCTTTTGATTGGGGCATTTAGCCCATTTACATTCAGGGTAACTATTGAGAGATATGAATTTAGTGTCATCGTATTGCCTGTAAGGTAATTGTTACTGTATATTGTCTCTGTTCCTTTCTGATAATACTTTCAGGGTCTCTCTTTGCCTAGAGGACCCCTTTCAATATTTCCTGTAAAGCTGGTTTGGTGTTTACAAATTCTTTCAGTTTTTGTTTGTCCTGGAAGCTTTTTATCTCTCCTATTTTCAATGATAACCTAGCTGGGTAAAGTATTCTTGGCTGCATGTTTTTCTCGTTTAGTGCTCTGAATATGTCATGCCAGTTCTTTCTGGCCTGCCAGGTCTCTGTGGATAAGTCTGCTGCCAATCTAATATTTTTACCATTGTATGTTACAGACTTCTTGTCCAGTGCTGCTTGCAGGATTTTCTCTTTGTCGCTAAAACTAGTAAATTTTACTATTAGATAATGGGGTGTGGACCTATTCCTGTTGATTTTGAGGGGTGTTCTCTGCACCTCCTGGATTTTGATGCTTGTTCCCCTTGCTATATTAGGGAAATTCTCTACAATAATCCTCTCCAGTATGCCTTCTGCTCCTATTTCTCTTTCTTCTTCTTCTGGAATCCCAATTATTCTAATGTTGTTTCGTCTTATGGCATCACTTATCTTTCGAATTCTCCCCTCGTGGTCCAGTAGTTGTTTGTCTCTCTTTTGGTCAGCTTCTTTATTCTCTGCCATTTGGTCTTCTATATCACTAATTCTGTCTTCTGCCTCATTTATCCTAGCAGTAAGAGCCTCCATTTTTGATTGCACCTCATTAATAGCTTTTTTTTATTTCAACTTGATTAGACTTTAGTTCTTTTATTTCTCCAGAAAGGGCTTATTTCTCCTGACAGGGTTTCTCTAATATCTTCCATGCCTTTTTCGAGCCCGGCTAGAACCTTGAGAATCGTCATCCTGAATTCCAGATCTGACATATTACCAATGTCTGTATTGATTAGGTCCCTAGCCTTCGGTCCTGTTTCCTGCTCTTTTTTTTGTGGTGAGTTTTTCCACCTTGTCATTTTGTCCAGATAAGAATCCGCTGTTCTCCTTGTTAAGTGAACTTGGTCTTGGCTGTATTTCTTTGATCTTCTGGGGGAGGGGCCTGATGTAGTGATTCTCAGGTGTCTTTGCCCCAGGCAGAGTTGCACTGCCCTTACCAGGGGCCGGGCTAAGTAATCCTCTCAGGTTTGCTTTCAGGAGCTTCTGTTCCCTGAACGCGCTTTCTGTAGAGTTCTGGAGGACGGGAATGACAATGGCGGCCTCCCAATCTCTGGTTCAGAGGAGCCGAGAGTTAGGGGCCCCAGTCTTCAGTGCGCCTTCAGAGAAAAGCGTTTAGTCCCTCCAGACTCCCTAGCCCACGTTTGCGCCGGAGACCACGCGCGCCCGCAAACACCGTGCGCCCGCAGACACCGTGCGCGCCCACAGACCGCGCTCAGAGAAAATCGTGCGTCATCAGTCCCGTCTCACTGGCTTCTGGGAGTGCTCCGAGCTCACCCAGCCTGTGACCAAGCGTCTCTGTCTCTGGCAGAGTCCCACCTGGAGTCTCCGGACCCCGTAGATCCCTGAGCTCTCCCGGGTCGGAGTCTCCCCGGATCTTTTGGGGACCCCTCGCACAGAGCACCGGCCAGTGCCACAGAGCACCGGTCTGTGTCACAGACTACTAGGAAATCTCGGCTCTGTCTCCGCAGCCGACTTCCCCGCTCTAATACCTGTGAGCTCTGCGACACTCAGACACCCCCGATCCTTCTGTGACCCCGTGGGACCTGAGTCCACGTTGTCCCCGTGAGGTCTTCACCCCAGTTTAGCCTCTGGAGTGATGTCCCTCCGTGGAGCCGACTTTTAAAAGTTCTGATTTTGTGCTCCGCCGCTTGCCGGGAGCCGGCCCCTCCCCCTGGGGTCTATCTTCCCGTCGCGTTGGATTCACTTCTCCGCTGGTCCTACCTTTCAGAAAGTGGTCGATTTTCTGTTTCTAGAATTGTTGTTTTTCTTCTCTTCGACCTCCTGTTGGATTTGTAGGTGTTCGGAATGGTTTGATAGGCTATCTAGCTGATCTCCTGCTGGCTGATGTCGTCTCAGCCTCCTACTTCTCCGCCATCTTGACTCCTCCCTTGTATAATGAGTTTTTAATGAAATTTTCTCTCTAATTATAGGAATAGTGAATAAACACTAAATGAATTTACAACTATTTTAATATACATTAATATTTTAGGCAATTCTCAACTGCATAGATTCCAGTATCTTTAAGGATAGGTAGCAGCTAGTGAAGTTCTGGCTGAATTTTTATTCCATATTTAAAACTGAATTTATACTGTGATATTGCATCTCCAAATAAACTATTTTTTCCTTTTTGTCACTGGTATTAATTTTTAATATAGTTTATCACATGAGACATAGTCTGATTTCAACCTTTAATGATTTCAGATATCTTATTCTTTCTAGATACTGAATGTCTTGCATATTATATATCTACTTTCCCTGAAGCCAAGCAGAGTATACCAGACCACATTGAAGTGAAATGTAGTTAATTTAAGAAACTGTTTAATTTAAAAGTTTAAAGATCAGTAATATGACTAATATTGAATTACAGTTATTTTAGAGCTCCACTCAGGAAATAATAGAAGTTGGCTGTTGAAACTCTAGGAATTATGAGAATGTTTAAACATATAGAAAAATATACATGTCAACAAACCCAAATTATAAACATTTATACCTTTTATTCCAAGTCTTTTTTAAAAAACGTATTATTAGTATATTTAAGACCACCATAGAAGTTTATAATTTTTTTAAAGATTTAATTTATTTATTTGACACAGAGAGATCACAAGTAGGCAGAGAGGTAGGTAGAGAGGGAGGGGGAAGCAGGTTCCCTGTTAAGCAGGGAGCCTGATGCAGGGTTTGATCCCAGGACCCTGGGATCATGTCCTGAGCCAAAGGCAGCCACTTAACCAACTGAGCCACCCAGGCACCCCAGAGGTTTATAATTTTGTTATATCATTTGATCAGTATTAATGGTTTCTAGTCACTACCATGTTATTTCATAATCACCTTAAGTCAATATTCAGCATACTATTCATTGAGGAAACATTTATATCATCATTTATGTAAGAACCAAGTCAGGGATTATTGCTTTTATCAATATTATATAATATTTGTTTGTAAACTTCAGGTTGAGAAGACTACTACATCCTTCTACTTCAATTTGGAAATTGCACATGTAGAAATAAATCCATAGAAAGTAAAGATGTGCAAAGACTGGTTTATAATATGTACTAATAATTCAGTCTGGATGGATTGTCAAAAAACTTGTTTAGTCAGACTATACAATAACAATTATGCGATATTGAAAGACTAAAATCTCAGAGTGTATATATATTCATGTATTATATATTAATATTCATATATTAATGTATAGACCTTGAGATATATGAGATAATGTGATTAGCAGATCATCAGTTGTAATAAAAATAACAAAAGTTATTTTTTTTTAAAGATTTTATTTATTTATTTGTTAGAGAGAGCGAGCACAGGAAGACAGCGAGGCAGGCAGAGGCAGAGGGAGAAGCAGGCTCCCTGCCGAGTAAGGAGCCTGATGTGGGACTCGATCCCAGGACCCCGGTATCATGACCTGAGCTGAAGGCAGCCGCCCAACCAACTGAGCCACCCAGGCATCCCCAAAAGTTAATTTTTAATGAAGTGGCAAATATAGTTCAATAAAGACAATAGTTCACAAATTTAACATATTTTAAAGGTAGTATATTAGAAATATAGATTGGTTATAGTACATGGAGGATGGGATTAGAGGCCTGCTTTCTCCATGGTCACAAGGTATTTTTGCTTCAACTAGATCTAGCCATTGACACACAATGTGCAGGCCGTCCTGGAATACTGAAAGTCTTGGGAACTTACACTGCAAAAGACAATGTAGGGCATGAGGTCTATTACATAAATGCATTAGTAGAATACTAAGGGAAAACTGTAGTAGTCAGCTCTGTGTTATTTGTATTGATGTTTCTTAGGTTTGAGGTGTTTTTTCATATTTAATATCAATAGTATGTGTCGTTCTTATTTGAACTGTTTTTTTCATAATCCTATTGTGCTCAGGAAATTAATATTACAAAGATTACTAAAAATAAACTTCTTATGTGGGTCTACTGAGTCTTACTTCCCAGATTTTACAGAAATAGTTAACATTTTATTTATCTTCATCATTAAATTTATTTATTCTAGAATTTATTTGGTGTGATTTCAGTTTAAAAGGAGAAAATGGACTTTTTTCTGTGATAGTGAGATTCCCAATTTGCATTCATTTGTTCTCATTTTTCTCAGACAATTCCTTTTCCATTATATATTAAATATTGTCATACTTCTTTCTTTTTTTTTAAGATTTTTTTTATTTATTTGGCAGACAGAGATCACTGGTAGACAGAGGGGCAGGCAGAGAAAGAGGGAGAAGTAGGCTTCCCACTGAGTAGAGAGCCTGATGTGGGGTTCAATCCCAGGATCCTGGGATCATGACCTCAGCTGAAGGCAGAGGCTTTAACCCACTGAGCCACCCAGGCGCCCCAGCCATACTTCTTTCTTAAAGAATACTCAACACAGGGGCGTCTGAGTGGCTCAGTGGGTTAAGCCTCTGCCTTGGGCTCAGGCCATGATCTTGGCTCAGGTCATGATCTTGGTATCCTGGGACTGAGCTATGCATGAGGCTCTCTGCTCAGCAGGGAGCCTGCTTCCCCCTTTTCTCTGCCTGCCTCTCTGCTTACTTGTGATCTCTATCTCTCTCTGTCAAATAAATAAATACATCTTTTAAAAAAATACTCAACACAGGTACTCAAGTAACCATTCTTTATCTTCAGCTTCATCACATTCTGCCTATTTTTATCTCCACATTTTATCTGTTTATTCTATGAGGTTTATTTTCTGACATAATTTTTTTCAGGCTCCATTATGAACTTTATTCACACAGAGTATTTTATTTCTATACTTCAATTTACTGTCTACCTTATTTATCTTCCTTTTGAGTGATTTCATCTCCTCTGTTTTGCTTAGAAGTTAACACCCTTGCCATTCAAATTACAATTTTCTATCATTACTTCAAAAATCAGTACTGTTTTGCCCCCACTATTTGCTGTTAATATATTTTAAAATTTTATCACCTCTAAGTCATTCTATTATTTAAAAAAGTTCCTGCCCAAGGAACATATCTAAGAATCATTCCATTACCTAAAAATGTTCCTGCCCAAAGAACAGTCCCATAGTCTCCATTCTACTGCTCACCATGGATAGCAGATGCCCAGTCCTGTTGCATTTTTCTCTCTATGGAAGTAACATTGTCAGGTGGCCATGGCTGGAGTTTTCATTTTCTGAACAAATTAAATATGTTTTTTCTATTTTGTTTCCCAGTTTTAAGGCTATGGTGTCATAAATATCCTAAAAATGTTTGTGTCTTTAAAATCTTTACATTTTTAAACATCTGTGTGAGCTTAAATAAGGTTTTTCTCCAAATTTGAAAAGTAGATGAAAGGAAAAAGGATTCACCTAGACACACACACATTTTAAAAGTATTGCAAGGACAAAGAAAATAACACAAAAGCTTTTAAAGTAAAAATTTCAAAAATCACATAAAAGAGAATGGAGACCACAAAGGCAATGAGAATAGTCAACTCAAAAACCTGTAAACATGGAACCAGAAAAGACATTGAATAGCCAAAGGAATATTGAAAAAGAAAGCCAAAGTTGGTGGCATCACAATTCCAGACTTCAAGCTCTACTACAAAACTGTCATCATCAAGACAGTTTGGTACTGGCACAAAAACAGACACATAGATCAATGGAACAGAATAGAGAGCCCAGAAATAGACCCTCAACTCTATCGTCAACTAATCTTCGACAAAGCAGGAAAGAATATCCAACGGAAAAAAGACAGCCTCTTCAACAAATGGTGTTGGGAAAATTGGACAGCCACATGCAGAAAAATGAAACTGGACTATTTCCTTACACCACACATGAAAATAGACTCAAAATGGATGAAGGACCTCAACGTGAGAAAGGAATCCATCAAAATCCTTGAGGAGAACACAGGCAGCAACCTCTTGGACCTCAGCCACAGCAACTTCTTCCTAGGAACAACACCAAAGACAAGGGAAGCAAGGGAAAAAATGAACTATTGGGACTTCATCAAGATCAAAAGCTTTTGCACAGCAAAGGAAACAGTCAACAAAACCAAAAGACAACTGACAGAATGGGAGAAGATATATGCAAACGACATATCAGATAAAGGGCTAGTATCCAAAATCCATAAAGAGCTTAGCAAACTCAACACCCAAAGAACAAATAATCCAATCAAGAAATGGGCAGAGGACATGAACAGACATTTCTGCAAAGAAGACATCCAGATGGCCAACAGACACATGAAAAAGTGCTCCACATCACTGGGCATCAGGGAAATACAAATCAAAACCACAATGAGATACCACCTCACACCAGTCAGAATGGCTAAAATGAACAAGTCAGGAAATGACAGATGCTGGCGAGGATGTGGAGAAAGGGGAACCCTCCTACATTGTTGGTGGGAATGCAAGCTGGTGCAACCACTCTGGAAAACAGCATGGAGGTTCCTCAAAAATTGAAAATACAGCTACCTTATGACCCAGCAATTGCACTACGGGGTATTTACCCTAAAGATACAAATGTAGTGATCCAAAGGGGCACGTGTACCCGAATGTTTATAGCAGCAATGTCCACAATAGCCAAGTTATGGAAAGAACCTAGATGTCCATCAACAGATGAATGGATAAAGAAGAAGTGGTATATATATTCAATGGAATACTATGCAGCCATTAAATGAAATGAAATCTTGCCATTTGCGACGACATGGATGGAACTAGAGGATATTATGCTTAGCAAAATAAGTCAATCAGAGAAAGACAACTATCATATGATCTCCCTGATATGAGGAAGTGGAGATGCAATGGGGGTGGGAGTTAAGGGGGTAGGAAAAGAATAAATGAAACAAGATGGGATCAGAAGGGAGACAAACCAAAAGAGACTCTTAATGTCATAAAACAAACTGAGGGGGGTGGGGGGAGGGGTGTTAGGAGAGGGTGGTGGGGTTACATTATATGTTTAAATAAAAATAAAAATTAAAAAAATTAAACCTGTAAACATTGAAACATTCTTACAACCAAGTAACAAAATAAATTGTTTACTGAATGATGGGGTTAGAGAAAAAATTTGTATTCTAATCATGAAATGTGATTTATACACTCCATCTTTGGGCATAATTTTAAAACAAGATTGAAGTTTAGTTCCCAAATATAGTGCACATATTATACAGCTTACTCTACATGGGGCCTTATATAGAGTTAAGATCTAAGAATAGTTCACAAATCCTCTCCTAATCTTTTGGCATTATAAAATTTCCCTCTTTAATTCACTTCTCCAATTTAACATCCCCAGTGCTTTCTCCAGCCAAGTCCCCTGAACCTTGACTTGGATAACCACAGTCATCATACTGAAAAAATTGTTTTCAGCCTGAATGCTTTCATCAGCTCTGCCACATTCATCAGTCCCCCTGAGCCAGTCTTATTTCCTCTAACATATTTCAAATCACTGGAACATAAGCATTTGATTCAGAAAACAGAACCAGTAATAACAGACTTGCATGAAATCCAAGCATGGCAATGCAGTGGGGGGGGGGGCAGTTTCTAAAATACATTCTAAAAATTTAACCCAGTTATCAAAATTTTCTTTATAAATGTGTTTGTTTTGGCACCGTTGTTTCTTGTTCTTTGGCATTTGTTGTCTTTTATAACCTAGAGTAGATAATCCCTTGCCTAAAAAGCTAACAAAACCACTCCATTAAATAGTCGTGTATTTCAATGACTTCCTTTTGATTGAATTTCTACTAAAGGCTTTTCTCTAATTACAGAGGTTATTCATTTTTACAGTCTTTTCTTGTGTACAAAGTATAGACAAGAGTGCTCTACTGGATACATTTTTATGAGTATTCATGAATTTAACATGTAATAATTTCAGGCCTTTCCCTCCCTGAAATGTTTGATGATATAGCAATCCAAAAAGTACACATTTGAGAATAATTCATAGTATTTTAAAAACAGGAAATATGCCACTTACTGGGAATATTAATCTGAAGTCTTGTCAGTCACATCTTATTCACCTCCCTTCATTCCCAATCCTTTCCATCCTTTCTCTTCAATACTTTCAGTTGATTCACAAACTAATCAAATGCAGCTTTTCATCACAAACTTGGGAAACTCAATTTAGAACGTTTTGTATAACAGCATTCAAGTTTCTAAGCTTCAGTATGTAACTTATAATGATCTGCCTATTCAGAAAATATTAACTAACATCAAATTCAAAGTCATATACATCATACCTGATTGTCACTCCATCAGATTAGACTTTTGTATATATAAGCTTAATTTTTGTTGACAGGGCTAAATTGGAATTTAACTTGTAGCTGAAGCAGGAGAACATTTAAATGTAAATGTACTTTTTCAAAGATAAATTTTCAGAACTTAGCCTGAGAATGTAAATCTAATCAAGGTATCTACACACACAATTTCCTGTGCAAAACAATCAGGGGACTAAATTAGCAAGCATGCAATGCCATCAAGTTGCAAACATCTTTAATCCTATGTCTACAGGATTCACGTGAAGTAAACTTTTAATAAAGAAACATGGTAGGGAGAAACAAATGGATATATGACACAAATGTCTTGGAGAACAAACACTTTGATTATTTAGCTAAATGTATAAGATAAATAATATGCATATATGCAGTATCAGTCCTCAAACATAAAGCCACTGATTAAAGGAAATATGACTTGCATTAATAAATGACATTTTCCAAAAATATCAATTCTGGTGTTTAGAAACATCCAAATAAAATGAAGGGATACAACCCCAATAATGATTATATACTAACAAATTCCCTGATAATTTGTCATTTTATTTTATTTATTTTTTAAAAATATTTTATTTATTTATTTCAGAGAGAGAGTGAGAGAGCATGAGAGGGAAGAAGGTCAGAGGGAGAAGCAGACTCCCCATGGAGCTGGGGGCCCAATGTGGGACTAGATCCTGGGACTCCGGGATCATGACCTGAGCTGAAGGCGGTTGCTCAACCAACTGAGCCACCCAGGTGCCCTAATTTGTCATTTTAATTTCAGTGTACAAATTAATTCAAAATTTTGAACTATAATAGAAACAATAACACGAGTTAATATGTTTCTATACCAGCTCCAGAAGATTACTCTAAACAAATTTAAAAATAAAATACTGAGGGGTGCCTATGTGACTCAGTTGGTTAAGTGTTAGACTCTTGATTTCAGTTGTGTTCATGATCTCTGGTTGTGAGATCCAGTGCCACATCATGTATCATGTTCCATACTGAGAAAGGAGCCTGCTTGAGATTCTCTCTCTTCTCATCCCCTTGTCCCTCCCACCATGCACACACACTCTCTCCTTAATAAAGAAAGAAAGAAAGAAAGAAAGAAAGAAAGAAAGAAAGAAAGAAAGAAAGGAGGAAGAAAGAAAGAAATATTGAAAACATCATGTATGGTTTTGTCTACTGAATACGAATAAAATTATTTGGAAAGAAAATGTATATATGGTTTATTAATTCCAGATTTTTGCTGAATTTATATACTGCATTTCTATTTTAATTTAAATACAGAATGGATAAATAAGATATGGTCCATATATACAATGGAATATTACATCTCCATCAGAAAGGATGCATATCCGACTTTTGTATCAACATGGATGGGACTGGAGGAGATTATGCTGAGAGAAATAAGTCAAGCAGAGAGAGTCAATTATCATATGGTTTCGCTTACTTATGGAGCATAAAGAATAACATGGAGGACATTGGGAGTTGGAGAGGAAAAGTGAACTGGGGAGAATCAGAGGGGGAGATGAACCATGAGAGACTGTGGACTCTGAGAAACAAACTGAGGGTTTTGGAGGGTAGAGGAATGGAGGGTTGGGTGAGTCTGGTGGTGGGTATTAACGAGGGCACGTATTGTATGGAGCACTGGGTGTGGTGCATAAACAATGAATCTTGGAATACTGAAAAAACAAAATAAAATTTAAATAAATAAATAAATATAGGATCCTGACTTTTATCTGTTTAGAATCAAAATATCCAGCAATTTGTTCAATTAGATAAAAATTAACAGACCAAAGAAACTACAAATCTCATTTGATGTCACAATGACCACACAAAATGCTGACTAAACATTTCTCTAACTTTTAAACAGGTCATTCCTATGACAAAGGTAATTCACACCATTTTATTAAAATACATTTGAGAGTTACACTAAAATTTCCAGGTCTGTATAGTTCCATCTAGCTTAAAATACAAAAAACAAACAAACAAACAAATAAAACTTCTGCACTAATATTAATTTTTATAGCTTTTTTAAGAACAAAATTTTAAGTTTAGCACATAAAAGATGACAGTAAAATCTCCAGAAAATGATAAAAATCATAAGTACTTCTTATCAAGAACTTTCTTTCACTAGATCTTACACAAACATTTATCAATAATCCTGTTCATCCTATAAAGACAACAATCAATTTTGAGTATTGAAATTTGAAAATTTTCCTGCCAAGTCAATTTGTTAATATCAAAAGAGATCTTTCAAATTCCCACAGATAATGTAATGAAGGCAAAGGGCCTGGATGAACAATTTTAAAGAAGAAATACAGTCAGGCAAGTGCATTTATCTGCTTTCAAGATAAAAAGAGTGACAGGTTAATTTTTGGAAATATCAAAAAATAAATGCTTATAAAATTAAGAAAGATGATTGATCAGTCTTAAGCACAGTTTTGGGAGCATATATATATATTTCTAAAGCTTTTAATTTGCAAGTGTACAGAACATTAAAAATTAAAACTCATGGAAAAAAAAAGGAAACTCAGGATGAAATAATTTTTATTTGAGCTATTAATCCCAAAGAGATATTTTTTCCAAAGAGATATTTTAAAAAGTAGTCTGTATTTATAATATTCTTCATAGTAGTTTACAAAATGGTCAAACCTTAAAATAGAATTGTTCAACAGTAAAGAACAGAGAGTAAATTATTTCATATCCATACGGTACTAAATAGAGGTACTATTGATGGTAAACTGTGAGGGTGGAGCTTACCTGTTTTCTCTCCTTTTCTTGGCTTTCAAAAATATATCTCTCTTGCATCTATTTACTACTTTTCTCCTGTGTATAAGCCATACATTCTCATTTTTTTTTTGCATTTCTCATAAGTGTTTTCTTGTGGTTGAAAACTGCACATTTTTACAAAAATGATTTATTTATGAGAGAGAGAGAGAGAGAGCACACTCACGCATGAGCAATGATGGGGGTGCCGAGGGAGAGAATCTTCAAGCAGACTCCCCACTGAGTGGGGAGCCCACAGGGGTCCTCCATCTCAGGACCCTGAGCCTCAGCTGAAACCTGAGTTTCACTGAGTTACACTGCCTAAGAGCTGGCAGTGTAACTGACTCGGCTACCCAGGTACCCCAACTGCACATTTTAAATAAAGTGGTAAATCGTACATATCAGATTATTCCCACCCTTAGTTGTTGTTGTTGTTATTATTGTTGTTGCTATTAGGTGTTTATTTGTTTAATAACTTTTCTGACCTCATTATGTTAAGTCTACTTTTTGTCATCTGCAGCCACTAAAGTCTCTAAAGCCATTAGCTGACCATTAGCTGAGGCTAATGGTCAGCTAATGACTGAACAGATACTCTCTAAATGTGATTTTCTTTCTATGCTCTAAGTACACCTTCCCCACATAAACCAGTATTCCTTCTCAGATTTCAGATGACTTTCTCTGTATTCCATCCCAAAATGACGTTATGGAGCACAGTTTTCCTTGCCACTATGATTATCTCTAGGGCTTTGAAAAGAACTGGATTGCTAAAAACAGGGTAGAAAATTGAACCAGTAGACTCTGAAGACTTTGCCTCCACCATCCAGCCCCAAGGAACAGAGCAAAAATCGCAGCTAGGGCCAAAATGAGGCAGGTTCTGGGCCATCCACAGTTGTAGCACCCAGGCATGAGCCTCAGGAGTCCAAGCACACAGTTTTCCAGAAACCTCCCAGGGCATCCAAATTTCCCTGGAATACTAATGGCAGACCCAGCTGATTTGTTCCCTTCACAACCTCCTGTACCCACCACCCCTTCTACAGCCCTCCCTCCCCCCCACATCTAGAATAGTCCTTTGGGGGGGGGTCATATCACCTTCCTCTTGATTTAGATTCCAATTGCTTTCCACTATACTTACTCAAAAGCTCTACCAAAATAAAAAAATGGCCTCTATGAGATTTTCAAGTTCTTCCTATTCCAATTTAATATATGCTAATTCCATCTCACTTCCCCTAGATTCTCCTTAATACTGTTCCTAAAACAACCAGTACAGTACCTTTCTTAGTGCATTTCTTAGTATTCCTTAAGTCCAACATCCTCACCCCACTATGTTTCATAGTGTTGATTCCATTCATTGATGACCCATTAGGCCTAACTCACACTGAAAATCCTTCTCAATATGTAGAGGTCTCTTACCAGCAGTTACTTATCTACCCATACATAATCCTGCTGTTTAAAATTATTCTGGTTATCCTTTTGTTTTTCATTTAGCTTACCTTTCTATATGTATGGCTATTTAAGTAGAGAAAGTGCTTTTACTCCACTACTTAATCATTAGAGTCTAGTTCATAGTAAGTACTCAATGATTGTTGGCTAAATGAATTTGTACAAAGTTTATTAGAAAACTACCTATTGGAAAGATTATTTGTAGATCTAAGTGATTTTACTTGTATATTTATTTCCATGTATTGATAGCTATGTTTAAAAAAACACTTTGGATTTGTATTGAAGCAAGTGTGATAAATCCACACCCTTCTACTTGAAAGTATTTAAAGAAAATATTAAATCCAACATTGTTGTGTAAATAAGAAAAAGTATGTTACAATAAGCAGAATTTCTAGAAATTTCAGAAATATAATGAGGATATGAGATGAGATCCATAGATACATATAACTGAAGTAACCACAACCTAGTAATTGTTCTCAAGAGATAACTATGGAGATTAGGGTTCGTTCAAGTCAAAGTATTTCAAGTTGTTAATATTACAAATCCATAAGCAAGATTACCTAATGTAATACATCAGTAATATAAAACAATATGTACCAATGGAGAGAACACAGCACAACATTATAGTCGTAATGAACACTAGAGACATTTTGTTTTCCACTCCATATTTTACATTTTAAAATGTTTGTCTTTTATAATAATTTATAATTAAAAATATATTTATTAAATGATGCTACGTTTAAACTATTTAAATGACATAAAACTTGAACTTGAGCAGTTCAACAATGTCACTAGTAAATTATGTCTATCAATCCATTTCAACTATTATGTGGTATACGTGCCCCCAATAAATGCCAAGAATAAACAACCTGTAGTCATTTGTCCTATAATGAGCAACTCTTTAGCTGAATTAATGGTATCCCCTTATAACAGATACCACTCCCGGGGCACCTGGGTGGCTTAGTGGATTAAAGCCTCTGCCTTCAGCTCAGGTCATGATCCCAGGGTCCTGGGATTGAGCCCCGCATCGGGCTCTCTGCTCAGCAGGGAGCCTGTTTCCCCCTCTCTCTCTGCCTGCTTCTCTGCCTACTTGTGATCTCTGTCTGTCAAATAAATAAAATCTTTAAAAAAAAAAAAGATACCACTCCTACATCCTGATCAAAGAAAATGAAATGAAATGAAATGAAGAAAGTAATGAAATCTTCTGCTACAGTGTCTTAAGTCCAGAAAACCAGTAAATAAAACTATAGTTAACATTATATAGAATATTAACATTAGAAGGTAAAAATAATTGTTTATTAGGTGGTGAATAAAATCATAGTTAATTATATAGAATATTGTAGACTATGATAGGATAGTTAATGCTTCATAAAATATACCTAATATGATAGGGAAAAAAAGATTGTACTTTATTATTAATACCTGTAAGAGACCCATCAAAGGTCAAATTCAATTTATTAAAAAAGTATAAAAAGTGATCATTTATTCTTGGACTTTCACCCAAATTTGGCCAATAATAATAAAGAATTAGTGTAATCATCAATAAAAAATAAAACAGATATCTAAATTGTTTCAAGATTTATTAAATCCTGAAACTTCTATTATACTACTCCTATACTATTTATCAATTTCTATTTTATTATTTATGATGAATAATTTTGTTTATGATGAATGCAAAACAAAGTAAAAATGTTTCATTACATTACCATAGAATTTAGATGATTTTAACACAGATTTTTTTTCATACTGATTTGGTATTAAAGGAAAATACTGTTAAGTAAATTTACTAAAATAAAAATTTTGCTAAAGGAAACAATGGTTTATCTATCCCTTCATTTGAAATGGCTTCTTGTTTGTCCTTATAATGGTGTAAAATTGCTTACTTACTATTCAATTGTAATTCAAGTTTCAAAGCTACTTTAAATTCGACTTTACTTTGGTATTGATAAAGGAGGAAACTGAAGTTTCCTGTCATTCACTTGTCTGTTTAATTTCAAGAATGTAGATATAACAAAAAAGTGCATGGATTTATTGGGTTTCTTTGTTAATACTATATCAATAATGACTCTATTTGTTATTAGCCAGAACAGCAAGTTCTTTATTAGTTTAACTTACATTAAATGTAATGAGATAAATATGTATGTAATTCCATAGAAACTAGAAGACTTATAATGCTATTTAGAAAACATATTTTAAAAATTTTATTCATGTCATTCTTTTAACACATTTTATTCATGCCAATATTTTAAAACATTAAAAAAAAAAAAAGGAAATCCTGCCATTTTCAGCAACATGGGTGAACCTGAACTCGGAAGGCATCCTTCTAAGTGAAGCAAGCCAGAGAAAGTCAAATTCTGCATGGTATCATCTACATGTAAAATCTAAAAAAAAGAAAAAAGTAGAAAATTGTTCCTAGGGACAAGAGAATAGGGAAAGACTGGTAAAAGGAAACAAACTTTCAGTTGTAACATGAATAAAGTCTGAATATCTAATGTATAACATAATGACTGTAGTTTGTAGAATTAAAATTTGCCAAAAGAGTAGAACTTAAATGCTTTCTCCAGAATATATATAGAGAAATATATATAGGGAGGTATATAGACACATATATACTTAAGTATGTGAGGTTACAGATGTATTAACTCAACGGGGAGAATCCTTTCACACTGTAAATCAAATCATCACACTGCATACCTTAAATATCTTACAATTTTATGTCAATTTTACTTTAGTAAAAAATGAGATAAATAAATACATAAACAAATGAACTTCATGAATACATACATCATAAATACATTTTATATGTGTATTTGAAGACCATATAGCAGTTAAGATTAGAGGCTTGGGAAGCAGAGTATCTAAAACATCACTGTAAACTGGATTTATTTTTTATTTTTATATTTTGTGTGATTTTTATTTTAGTTTTAATTTAATTTAATACATGTGTGAGTGTGTGTGCATGTTTCAAAATCCATTGTTTACGCAACACCTGGATTTAAAAGAGCTATAGGTGCTCAGCACCATGAACTGTTAGAATCCCGAATCTGACATTTTCTAGTTTTATAATCTTGGCATATAGTTTCATGTCTCTATTCCTTAAGATTTATTCAGATGTCAAAGGAGAATGACAACAATGCTCATATCATAGGCTTATTTTGAGGAGCTTCTGTGAATTAATAGAAGTAAAATGACTGGAACAAATAATATAGCAAGTGATAATTAATCAACAAATGTTAACTTTCTTTTGGTATTTATATCAATACTATTATTACAGAATAGCTTTCTTAAAGGCAATGAAATAGCTCTGAGCTCACAAATAGGTGGAATATGTGAGTATCTAGTGAAGGATTTGCACCCAGGCATAATGACCCCATGATAAGTCTTGCAATTTTACCCCCAAAACTTGTTCCTCTGGATTTGAAGTCTCCAAACCTATATTTCCTTAATAACATGTCATGAATAAATGACATAGAAAATGATCAGTTATCTCCTTACAGGGATGAACTGAACAAATCACCAAAATCCACATTATATTCTAGGGGAGGACAGACATATTGAGTGCCTTGAGACAAGTGCCCTGTGGGTTGAAAGGGAGCCAAAAACAAAATTAATCTAGTGTTCTATTTTGATTTGAATTTACCAGGATGGGTAGAGTTTCTTTAACATTGTGTACGTTTTCAAATGAACCTATAATTGTTCAAAGTACTGATAGCCCAGGTTCATGTTAGATGTCCTTTAGTCATCATTGGTGAAAGATCCCTAGGCTTCATTACACTTACAAAGGCTAAGTAACTATTGGCTAAACAATAATTTCATTAGTTATCTGGCATCATTTGCTCACGAATTCCAGAACAGCAAGTTCCTTATGAGTTTAACTTACATTTAAATGCAATGAGATAAATATAGTGTTTTATTCTAAGGACATGGATTTCTTCAATAATGCTTGAGTTTGCATTTCAGTAGAGAAATGGTAAGTAGCAATGTTGGTACTAATGTAGTATGTAAATCTCAAAGTCCACTTTATTTCTCTTAACATAGACCTACTTCAGGCATTGTGAAGTTCCTTTTCCTTGCTGAAGTACAATAGTAATCATTCCTTTTAATCAAATACTCAATTATTTCACTCTATCTGTATAGATTAACTCACTCTGATCACCAGTCATCCCTAGAGAAGCCAGTCCTTTGGATATGCAACACTTAAAAAACAAAACCAAAAACAAAACAGCTTTTGCTTTGAAAACTTCAGACTTTTTGTCAGTCCGTGCTAAGGTCACAGTATTTTTAGCAGACCTTATTTTTTGCAACAAGCTCATACTTCAGGATTATGACTACCTTCCTGGCATCAAAAGCTTAAGTAACAAATAATAGTGGTTGAGTTGCAGAGGCAGAAAATGAACATAGAGCAGCTAAAGTATTAACATAAGCTGCAGGTAAAGAGCTGAACGTGTTCAAGTTGAATCACTTGTATCATGACTTAGAGCAGAAGGATAAATCCTATCTAATTTTCACTGAAAGCGGCAATGGTAATGTATGACCTGTATTGGAAAGAGTCTGTAGTTCTCAAGAAAATCAAGCAAGCACAAGAAATTGAAGGAATTAACCATAAAAAGAAAAGAGAGATTTCACTTCAGCTTATAAAAGATTGTTATTTGTATTTGAACAATTAATGAAAACAAAACAACTTAAAAATTTTATCAAAATGAGGCAAACATAAAGGACATGTCTGATTATCCTTAACCAGAATGGGAATCATATTATAATCATGCTTTCAAACTCGTACTTTCCTCTCCTCTGAAAGGTAGTTAGACAATATTTTCTCTTCTGTTTTTATGCTGCTAGTCATACAGTCTCAGGCATACTTACAGAAGGAGGATTTGTATAATTCTCAGATGTGCTTGAGTGGGAAATACATTAAAAATTATTCATTAAGTGGTAAAAACTGAACAAAACTCTGTGATGTAATAATAGATTTTATTTATTTATTTATTTATTTATCTATTTATTTAGATGTTTTCTAAGTAAGAAGAGTCAAGACATTATTAAATTTCAAGTTGAAAATTTCCTTTGATAATTCTTGTATCAAAAACATAATTTTCATAAACTCCAATATGTATATGCATATTTAATATGTAAAAACAGACATGTAAAAACAGACAAACCGTAAAAAAAATTTTTTTAAAAATTACTTTTTGGCACCTGGGTGGCTCAGTGGGTTAAAACCTCTGCCTTCGGCTCACGTCATGATCCCAGTGTCCTGGAATTGAGGCCCCACATTGGGCTCTCTGCTCCATGGGGAGCCTGCTTCCCCCTCTCTCTCTGCCTGCCTATTTGTGATCTCTATCAAATAAATAAATAACATCTTAAACAAAATTAAAAAAAAATTTAAAATTTAAAAAAATTTACTTTTCAAAGCAGCACAATTTATAAAGCAAAAATTCTCCATTAGCATTATAAAATGCACTCTGTTAACAAATAATATTAATACGACACAAATTAATAACCATTCTTTGATATAAGTAACTGAAATTTTTTACAATGGCTCACTTACTACTTATAATAACTTACTTATTTTCCCTTTCACACAGCTTACCCTATAGGCATTTTAAACAGCTTCTCTGACCATACAGCAACCAAATTGCGCTTTCCTAATGTCTACATATCATAGGCATAACCAGTAAGAATCTCAGCCATCTTTGCCACCACGTTTATTTTTTCTTAAAGGGGTAACGTACAAGGGTCATGTTCTTTTTAAAAAAAAATTCTTTTACTGGGGCACCTGGGTGGCCCAGTGGATTAAGCCTCTGCTTTTGGCTCTAGTCATGATCTCAGGGTCCTAGGATTGAGCCCTGCATCGGGCTCTCTGCACAGCAGGGAGCCTGCTTCTCCCCCTCCCCTGCCTGTTTTTCTGCTTATTTGTCAAAATAATAACATCTTTAAAAAAATTATTTTGCTGTGATATAGTAAATCATGTCCCCTTCAAACTTGGATGTTAAAGCTCTAACCACCAATGTGACTGGATTTGGAGAAAAGGGCTTTAAGGAGGCAACTAAAGTTGAATGAGGTCATAACCATAAGATACTAATCCTGTAGAACTTGTGTCTTTATAAAGACAGGAAGAGGAACCAAACATTTATTTGTCTTCCTACTTGGGAAGACAGGAAAGACCATGTGAGGATACAGTGAGAGGCTCTCATCTGTAAGATAGAGAGGCCACACCAGAAACCAATCTGTTAGCACCCTGATCTTGGACTTCAAGCCTCTAGAATTATGAGAAAATACATTTCTGCTGACATGCTTCAGAGTGTTCATACAGGCTTAAACCAGTAGAATATTGATGGATTCCAAAAGAAGCAGTGATTATTGATTTTACTACATTTACTCCTATGTTTAAAACATATCTGAACTTTTTCTTTTTGTTATTATTGTTATTATTTTTAGAGGGGAGGCAAAGGGAAAGAGAGAATCTTAAACAGACCATGCCCAGTCACCCCTGAATTCTTTCTCTAAGCAATAGTATATTTATTATGTCTGAGCACTATTTTTATTTTTAGTTGTATCATAATTGGGACTAAAATACTTACCTATTTCTGAGGTGTGAATTACAGTAGAAATCTTCCCCATTTTATCACCATCCTCTGGCACAGTCCTCTCAAAATAACTACTGCCTTTGAACTAGATCCTGATGCTGCTTTAACAGCCATATCCTCTGATTTTCATGTGGTTGGTGACATCACTATGGTTCTCAGCGGTAAATAGTAGTAATATAGGTAAATGCAGTCAAATGTGTTTTAAGTTACATGTTCACCAAAAACTTTATTGAGCAGAGGAAATTCAGGTCTTAGTTTTTGAATAAAGATACATGTTTCTATTTATCTGTTCAGTGACAAAAATGGCTAATTGCAAAATAAGAGTGAGCAAATAATAAAATACCCCCGAAAACACACCCATGCACACACACACAAACAAATACACAATTGACTGTTACACCAAGTGGCCAGATAAGAAAGAGGAGTGGGAATACTTTTTATAGACTGGAAGAAGTTTGCTGTCTCCAGCCTCTGCGGGAGGTGCTTTGTCTTACCAGGAAGATCTGTGCATGCTGTTCTGGGGGAGATGGTAGTTATGATGTAGCTGAAAGGGTCAGAGAGGTTATACCTGTTGGTATTCCTGTTTCAGTCACTTGTCAAAGTTGAGGACTTTTTTTTTTTTTAAGATTTTATTTATTTATTTGACAGAGAGATCACAAGTAGGCAGAGAGGCAGGCAGAGAGACAGGAGGGGAAGCAAGCTCCCTGCTGAGCAGAGAGCCCGATGCGGGGCTCGATCCCAGGACCCTGGGATCATGACCTGAGCCGAAGGCAGAGGCTTTAACCCACTGAGCCACCCAGGTGCCTCCAAAGTTGAGGACTTTAAGAGCTTTGCACTTGCATTCATGTACCATCTGGAGCACTAGGACAGAAACTGGAAGAAAAATGGAGCTCTATCTAACTCACTCTGATTTATTTTAAGTCAACCTTTCATAGCAATAATAGTAATTATAATAATAAAACACATTAAAAAGTGACAAGGTTGGACCTGGGACAACAGGACTAGACTGGCACTGCCCTAGACAACAGGAGAAATATGAACATTTTATTAATAAGTGACACTGTATTTGCCTTACTGCAAATGGATTTCTTACATTGAAGTCCAATAACTTTAATAGGAAATTTCTTTATGTATATCATTTAAATTTCTTTTCTTTTCTTTTCTTTTTTTGCTGAAAAATACTTTGTCCTTTCAAGTATTTCTAAAACTTGATTTAAATTTGAAAAATGCTTGTGTTATAACATGTATATATTTATTGTTTTCATTTTGAAGTTTTTATTCTTTGGGAAATACCTTGGTAGGGATATTGGATGAACTTTTCATATTTGTTTCTCTACAGAGCTTTTTATTTATTTTTTTAAGATTTTATTCATATATTTGACAGATAGAGATTACAAGTAGAGAGAGAGGCAAGCAAAGAAAGAGAGAGGAGGAATCAGGCTCCCTGCTGAGCAGAGAGCTTGATGTGGGGCTCAATCCTAGGACCCTGAGATCTTGACCTGAGCTGAAGGGAGAGGCTTTAACCCACTGAGCCACGAAGGTGCCCCTCTATTTTGTTCTTTATTATTCTTCCTTTTCTTTGTATTTTTAGATTTCTCTTACTGTGCTTTCATCAGTACATGTTTTTCTTTATATACCAAATTTTTTCTTTATTTTTATATATTTTAATTATTCCTTCCAAATCCTTTCTGTACTCTGCTAAGACTTGTATCACCCCGTCTTCCTTTATCTTGAATCTTACATCTTTTCATTAAATTTTTAAATAAAATTTTTAAATAAATTTTAAATAAGATAATTTAAAAATAAAAATTAAAAAAAATTTACTCTATAAATTTTAAAATATTTTAAAGTACTAATTGTTTTCATTGAGTCAGTAGCAAAATTTGGGGAACAGTAAGGCTAGTGCTTTAGCATTTGCATTTTCTGTTAATCCTCCATTTTTTTTTCTCTATTTTTGCATACATACTGTTCTTTTTTCTCTTTAATTGTCTTCTTAGAAGAAGGTGAACAAGTTTGTGTTCTGGAAGAGTGATTTAGAGTAAGTTTATTTTGTAATTGAACACACACAATAGTGTTCAAACTATATAACTATTCTCCAAAACTCAGGGATTTTTTAAAAGGTGAATTTCTTTAACTGTTATATTTCACCACCCAATGAAGAAAGAAGCTGTGAATTTTTCACAATGGGAAATTTCTTTTGTGCCCCATAGTCCCTGAGAAAGGTTAATTCATGCAAATGTGGCTTGATATATGTGTGATTCTATCTAGATCTAGGGAAGTACCTGCTGTTAACCTTGACATTCCATTCTTGCTGTTAGGAATAAGGATTTGTATTTTGCACCTGTGTATATACCATTTATCTTTGACATGTACTTTTCTGGTTCTTTTAATGATTTAAAGTTGTAAAATTTTCTTTTGGTCTCATTCTTTTGACATTTCTCTGGTTATCACTGTATTCTGAAATTAAAAAAAAAAAATTACCTTGCGGGGCGTGTGGGTGGCTCAGTGGGTTAAAGCCTCTGCCTTTGGCTCAGGTCATGATCCCAGGGTCCTGGGATCAAGCCCCACATCGGGCTCTCTGCTCCACTGGGAGCCTGTTTTCTCCTCTCTCTGCCTGCCTCTCTGCTTACTTGTGATCTGTCAAATAAATAAATAAAATCTTTAAAAAAATGTAGAAACATATAGTTGGGTTGGACTATTTACTCAATTATTACTAATGGTGCAAGTTAAGGGATTTTAGGAAATAACTGCTAACATTTAGTTTTAACTAAAAAAATTAGTCTTTTCTCAATTTCTCAAAAGGGTTTTCTTAGGTGACTGGGTGGGTCAGTGGGTTAAGCCTCTGCCTTCAGCTCAGATCATGATCTCAGGGCCTCTGCCTTCAGCTCAGATCATGATCTCAGGGTCCCCGGATCAAGCCCTGCAGCAGGCTCTCTGCTCAGCGGGGAGCCTGTTTCCCTTCCTCTCTCTCTGCCTGCCTCTCTGCCTACTTGTGATCTCTATCTGTCAAATAAATAAATAATATCTTTTTAAAAAGTACCTTGCATATGGTTTTTATTTTTTTCTAGTTTTCCAAAATATAGTTTGTACATTTATTTCTTGTTCTGCCAATGTTTTTGGTTATATTCACAAACAGAAACGGGAAATTCTGGCATTATTCTACAATCTTCTAACTCATGTCTTTATTTTCTTGTTGTTGTTTCTTAACAAAATATCCTTAAAATATTAAAACAAAATTCTTGCATTCTTAGGGATTGTTGCTAAATAATGCTTCTTACAACTGAGAACTGCCACCCAAGGTTCTGAGGAATATCTTCAAGTAGAAAATATTTGATACTTGCTCTTTCATGTCTACCATTTTCTGAGTTTTTAAAATTATGGGTCTTCTAAAAAAGAGTGACACAAATGTATGCATGCAATCTAGATCCAGAAGGAACTCATCACTGAGGAGTGGCTAGGAGAAATTTCAGATAATGTTAAATATTATTAATAATTTAAATATACAGTATCAGCACTTGTTTTATAGTAAGGTACATTTTCTATTTGAATACTATACAGAGATAATTGGATTTCAAAAAATGTATAATCTGGAGTTTTATTTTAATTCTTAAATACTGATGATTTTTATAGAATTATATTGTTTAGATTATGCTAGGTTAAAGTCATACAGCAAATTCAAATTCCATGAACTTTATAACTTTCAAAATAGGGACTTTTGAAGTTGATATTTTCCTTCTCTTTCTTAATTCAACATATAAAAGAAATAAAAGTTTATTTTATTAACTTGCATACCGGTGTATCATTGTTTGCTATAATGAATCTCTCAACCACCATTGTTCTTTTGTGTGCATAATAATACTCCATGATCATCAAAGGCTCTGGTTAAATTCTGAAAGACATCTATTTAATACTTGAAGCTGAGTTTCTTTGGTTTGCAAGATTTGAGCCTAAAATAGCTCAACTGGTTCTGTAGCTTTAAAACTAAACACCCTTAAATATCATGAATATTTGAAATAAACACTACTCTCACTGTCACAGTATAATATTTTAAAACTATGAAATTTTAAACAGTATTATGTTGATCATGAAAACAGTGGAAATGTGGACTCTAAATATAATGTCTTCATGCAATATATGTGCATGCATGTACTTGCTTACTAAAATTATCATTTAGTCATATAATTTTATTTATATAAATATTTATATTTATATTTATATAAATTTATATGTTGACTATATAAATTTATATGTTGACTATATAAACTATAGTCAACATATAAATTTAGTGTTAAATTACTTTTAGCATACTAAATTCAGTGGATAAAATATGCAAACATGCAATAAATATAGAAAACATAACTTAAAATGCAGTGAAATCATTATGTCATTATGTATGGAAACCTTAGAAATAAACTTTGAAAAACTTGACTTACTTTATCTAACCAGACACACAGTGATATTATAAGGTAATGTAATTATTTTACTAATTGGAAATACTCATGTAGTACGAATAATGGATTTGTGCTTGAATAAAAAGCTGAACTGGAATATCTGTGAAATCATCAGATTTTTTCTCCCACTCTGTATTTATGTTAAAATTTCCACTCTTGCAATTTATTCAATGAGATTGACAAGCAAAAAATATTTATGAAGGCATGTGGAATGCAAAAGAATATTCTAGTATAATAATACAAAGTATGTTATTCTACACTTAAAAATCTTCAGACTAACATATGAAACAAATGAACAAATCAACAAAAACAGAGTGTAGGAAATAAAAATGTATAATAAAATACTTTCTTTTTAGAAAATATTAAAGTAATAATAAACATTCAAAATGACATTTGGTCAATTCTTCCTTTTTTCTTTAGTGATATTTAGTTACTTTTTAAAATGTCCCTTAGATTTATTTAATGTCATCACTAATATTCAAAAGCTCTTAAATTCACCAAAAATTATATATGATATGTAAATATATATATTCATTGTAATTAGAATAAGAAATTTGAGATCTAAAATAGACTCAGTACTTCTCTACAAAATATTCATCACTATATCCATATAGAAGAAAGATATTACAATTTCATCAGAGTCATAGAATACAAAAACTTCATTGTTTTATTTATATATGTAGGGTAAGTGGCCAGTCTTTCAAGGTCAAAATATACATGTTTATCTTTCCAAATAGTACCTGTGAGTAAAAATGAATGTGGCTCTGTATCTTTATTCTTTCTCAAACACTTTATATCTACCTTAAAGATATCCTGGGCCAACATATAATATAATATCTCATCTTTATTGTGAAAATTTCCTGATTTATGTACATTAGGAAATTTGGATGATATTATAGTAAATCTAGTAGTGCTGAAAAATGTATGAGTTAAGCAAGACATTTGCTTTGTGGATCTAATATTATCATAAAAAGTGTTAAAATTTGAGAAGTATATGTAGGAAATGGAAACCTCATATATAACTGGTGAAAATGTAAAATAGTGAAGCAGCCTTTGCAAATAGCCTGGGAAGTTCCTCAGTTTGTTAAACATAGAGTTATCAGTAATTTTACATTTAATTATACAGATAAGATAAGCAAAAACATACAAAAACATGTACACAAAATTTATAGCCACATTATCTATGATAAGCAAAGAGTTGACATAACCCAGTAGTTAATCACCTGATGAACAAAGTTTAAAAAGTGGTATACCCCATACTTTAGAATATTATTCACCAATAAAACAGAATGAAGTCCTCATACATGTCACAGTGTAGATAAATCTTGAACTCAGTATGCTAAGGGGAGCACACTAGTCAGAAAAGACAACCTACTATATGACAATTCTATTTACATGAAATATCCAGAACAGGCAAATCTATAGAGACAAAAAGAAAATTACACTGATGAACAGATAAAGGAGATGAGATACACACACACACACACACACACACACACAAACACACACTGAAATACTACTCAGCCATAAAAGAGAATAAATTTCTGCCTTTTGTGACAACATAGATGGACCTTGAGGATATTATGCTAAGTGAAATAAGTCAGAGAAAGACAACTACTGCATGATCTCAGTTATCTGTGGAATCTAAAAAACAAAACCCAGGTTTATAAATGCAGAGAACAGATTGGTGGTTGCCAAAGCTAGATGGGGCATGAACTGGACAAAGAGAATTAAAAATTATAAACTTCCAGCTATAAAATAGATAAATCATAGGGATGCTGTGTACAAATGGTGAATAAAAGCAGTAATATTCTGTTAACTTTGTAGGATGACAGATGGTAACTAGACTTATTGTGATGGTCATTTCACAGTGTATACAAATGTCAAATCACTATGGTGTACACCTGAAAATAATATAATATTGTATGTCAACTATACATCATTAATATAGAAAACCATAAGAAATTAAGGGTTGCCTAGGGCTGGGGATGGGGATCAGGAAGGCATTAGATGGGAATAAGGTGTCAATGCTAACGGGTATGTACCCTCTTTAGGAAGAGAGAGGAGGTTCTAAAATTAAGTTTTGATGGTAGTTTCATAAGCTTGGGAATTATTTTAAAAGAGGAAAAAAATTTAAATTGTGTACTTAAATGGGTAAACTGTATGATATGTGAATTATATCTGAATAAAGGTAATAAAGATATATTAATATTTTTCCTGGGAACCATTTATTTTCAAAATCATTATGTTTAATACTTAATTACATATTAGATAATATATAAAATTCTACAGGGGGTTGAAACTTCTTTGAACATATGGAAGATGATAAATGAAAGACATTTAATCCAATACCCATTAAACTGATGGAGATTAAAATAAAAATTCTGATACTTTCCACATATTGAAGTCTTTAATAGGTGAGCTCTCTAATACTGAATTTACACTAAAATGGTAGAAATACCAGTTCAGAATTATATTACGAAATATACCCAACTACTATATGAGAATTATTTAATGATATTATGATCAATACTTAAATCCATTTTAAAAAATAAAACCAGTCCTCAAAAATATTAGAGCCATACTTACCTGCAACTATCGAGTGACAACCTAAAACCATATAGGTCTGATTTGTAGTTGGCTATTTACCCGTACATAGCTACACCACACACACAAAACATCAACAATGCAATTTCAAGAGTCTTACCATTGATAATTGAGACATGTCTCATATTGATTCAGGAAGTACTTTGCCTTATCATTTAACATTTTCAGCTTGATGTAGCAAAATAAGCACTCAATAAACTGTTCACCTAAACAGAGAACCATACTACTTCAATTACACTCAAGTGTTCAAGTTGATTGAAACCAATTTAATGGTAATTAGTAATTTACAAGGTCAAGAGGCTCACACTTCTCTAACTTCCCCCTTGTTAAATGGTCACAGCTCATATGTGGATGAGAATGCCAGTGAAGTAAACATATAAAAACTGTTTAAAAAGGGCGAGTATTTTATGTGTCTAAATCAATAAATTAAAATTAAAGTTGGCTGCTTTTCATAATATTCAAGGAATTTTTTTTTGGCTATTGACACATTTTTGCTTTTATGATTATTTATAAACATAAATTCAAAATGCCTTTGATTTATTTCCAGAAGAGCAAAATCCATATCTTTATTTTATTTTTGGTCCTTATAACTTTGCTTTTAATTTTGGTACTAAGTTTCTTTTTTAAAAGCAGAGAAATCATGTGACTTTTTGTTGTATAGATGTTTTCTTAACTATAAAGGTCTTACATTATTGTTGATTTCATCACTAAATTACCCAAAGACCAAAATGTACTTATATGGAAATCCATTTCGAAGTATCACATATAACTCAGAAATCTTAAAAAAAAAAAAAAGTGATTATGGGATGCCTGGGTGGTTCAGGTCATGATCCCAAAGTCCTGGGATTGAGTCCAACATTGGGCTCCCTGCTCAGTGGGGAGCCTGCTTGTCTCTCTGTCTGCTGTTTCCCCTTCTTATGCTCTCTCTCTCTCTGACAAATTGGTAAACAAAATCTTTAAAAAAAAAGAAAAAGTAGTGAGCATTACAAAATGAAACAAATATCAAGGGAAATTAAGTTGTCCAAGGTCACACAGGAAGTAACAGAACTAGAAAAGAGAATTTAGCTTCTTCATTTCCCATTACGTTATAACAAATATTAAATATATATTATATTATTATGAAACAAAACAGTCTATGTCTCTTTTCTTATCTCATATATACAGTGAACATGTATACCTACATACATATAGGTGGGCACATAATATTAGAAATCATCCAATATGATTCATTAAAACCATATATATGATCAAGCATATGTTTCAATGACAAAAATGGGTACTTACTTCAATTTCATCAATGACATATTGCATTATCAAAAATATTGATGGTGAGATAAAACTTTCCATTTGAAAAAATAGGACATAAGCAGGTGTAAAATGCTTGAAAACAAAACTTTCCTTCAGATGGTATAACACATTTTAAGTATTTTCTAAGTTATTTCTGAAGAAGCAAATAGGTTTCTAAATTTCTATACCTTTGAATGACATTTGAGGCTGATTTGGCTAATTAGACATTAGTTAGTCTTTGTTGCATATCTCACAAAAATGCTTAGTGATAGAAGCCTCACTCTAATCTGATGATTTTAAATACAAAACATTTAATTAACTATTTCTTTAGGCCACTGCTCCATTTATAAGCCCTCTTCAAATTCAACAAATCTTAAGCTCAAAATTAGCCCAACCTTGTACATGTTTAGAAACCCTTTCTTTAGGGATGCCTGGGTGGCTCAGTGGGTTAGGCCGCTGCCTTCAGCTCGGGTCATGATCCCAGGGTCCTGGAATCGAGTCCCGCATCGGGCTCTCTGCTCGGCAGGGAGCCTGCTTCTCCCCTCTCCATTCTGTCTGCCTCTCTGCCTACTTGTATGATCTCCGTCTGTCAAATAAATAATTAAAAACCCTTAAAAAATATATATATAAAAAAAGAAACCCTTTCTTTAAAAGTTGTTTTAAACTATCATTTCAATTTTCATCTGAGATTCCTTCAAAACTTTCATCTGAGATTCCTTCAACATGAGATAGATATTTGAATTCAGATTTGCTGTCCTTTCCTTCACAAACAACCCTGAAGAAAATTTGGGCAGGGAATTTGGATGTCTAGCTATCTAGACTGAGGTGTAATTTTTTTTTTTTTAGATCAAACATAAGACATAACTATAAAAGGGTAAATATTCACACTTCATATAGGAAATATTGAATTACTTTAAGCTGTGTCCATAAAATTGTTACTTAAATATTCTTTTCTGGAAGAAATAAGGGCTTTAAAATCACATAAGTTACAAAAGAGATAAATGGAAGATTTGAGGGGAAAAAGGTATTTTCTATTCCAGCATATCCTTATTATTAAAGAAAGTACAAGCTTTGCAAAGAGTAAATATACCACACCTACTTTTCTATGTTCTTTATTCACTAGACAACAGATTTCTACAACAGAACTTTGGTTCTTAGAAGTAAAGACACTACTTAAAAAAAAAAGAAATAAAGATACTACTTTAAAGAAAAAATATATTATTTTATAAAGATTTTTCTGCGATTAAACATGGATGTAGAGAAAACAGAAGTCAGAAACTATCTTGAAGTAGAAAGTCAAAATGGAAGCATTCTTCTAAACTACTTTTTGATGCATTTTTCTTTGCATACTTCATAATTAAGCATTGAGTGATAATTTTTAAAATTTATTTTAACAGCACAGGCAGATAAAAGCATACATTGAATCATTTTCCTTTTTTCCCCGCTGAGCCCAAGGATTTTACCAGTTCAGATTTTCAATGGTTATTACCTCAACTTAATTTGAATAATTTTTCATACCAATATATAAAATAAAATGCATAGAAACTCGTTTAAATGAGTATTTGATGAAATAAAGAGCTTTTAAAAAAGTAAGAATCCCTATACACCATCTTTAGAAAAGGTCCGTGCGTAACAATTTATTCTTAAAGAGGAACACATTACTCAATAGTCAGTTGTTAGTTTAACTATATTATAAATTATAACATGTAGCATAATATGAATAAGGAGTCGAAAGCAGTGAAATCTAATCATAAATATTAGCTTAATTTTCTTGTATGTGTTGTAGGAATTCTCAGCCACGTGATATAGCATGACAATTGAAACGCTAATGCTAGGAGTCCCAGTGCGTTCTATCATAGAAACACATCACTAGCAAAGGGAAGGACACTAAGAGAATGGAAAGACAAACCACAGACTGGGAGCAAATGTTTGCAAATCATACATCTGATAAAGGATTTATAGCTAGAATATATAAAGCACTTTCCAACTCTATTAACAAAAAAGCAAAGAAACCCCAAAATAAAACATTTGAACCTACACTTCACCAGAAAAAAAAAAAAAAAAAAGTCTAGTAATATGTCACAACATGGATGTATCTCAAAATGTAATGTATAACAGAAGGCCATCCAAAAGTTTGCTTACTATGTAATTCCATTTATATTGAACCCTTAAAAATGCAAACTAATTTATATTGCCCAGAAATTCAATCAGTGGTTGTTCAGGGAAGCCGATATTACAAAGAAGCATGAAGAAACTTTTGCGAGGAGAAGAGACATGTACACTGTCTTGATTGTGGTTATGATTTCACAGGTACATTACTTATGTCTACATTTATCAAAACGAATCATTTAACTGTCTGCAATTTTGTTGTATGTAGATTATACATCAACAAACATGTAAACATGTTTTGGAACTACAAATTTTAAAGTTCAGTGGGTTTTTCTTTGTAGGAATTTTTAGAACTTATAAAATCTGTTCAGAAAAAGCTAACTGGAATAAAGTCAAAAAGTATTTTCACTGTCAGGCTTTTCAGAGTTTATGTTTAACAATATAAATAGTAAAACGTTATGAAAATGGCCAATATATTGATGATTTTATAAACATTATTGAAATTGTTTTTTATTCATGAATTATTTTACAAGACAGAATCCTTAAAATATAATTTGGAAAACACTATACAGTAGTGATACCCACTATTGCTAGTTGGACTTATTGTGTCTTATAGTGGCTAAGATGGACAGCAGAGATGACCAACTCTGTATCAAAGATGTAGGATCCTATTTAAGAATGTACTGGGAAAGGAATGCTTGACCTAACTAGAGAAAACATTTTTATTTTCCTTTGCATCTAGTTGGAGTCCATGTTATAACTCCTTGCAATTGGTATATAAACATTACATCTATTTATGTGCATCACATCTATGAAAAAGTGGTTAAGAAGAAGTATCCTTTCTGAGCATTTTCTTTCTCTGTCCATTGGCTGAAAGAAAACATCTCTAGAACCCTAGCCTATGACCCTCTTAAATTCTGAATTTTAAGTCTTAACTTGAGTGAAAAGCAAATTCTCTAAACTTTTGTAGTATCAATATTACCATAAGCAATAGTAGAACTTTGTCATTGGAAGGATTTAGTTCCCATTGCTCAACTTCTATTAATACTTGGAGAATTTCGTGAAGGTGCTCTACTTCCAATTACTGTAGTACAAGATAGATTTTACTCTATGTATTTTATGTACTTTATTTTCCTCAATATACAACATCAGAATATAAAAGATACAAAATGTGGTATGCAACCCCAATAGGATTTGTAAAGCTTAAGTTCAAATCAAATAATTCCTTTATTTATAATCATCATATGAAGAGATAAATTGAACTCAAACCCAGCTTGATATTGTTGTCATTATCTCTGCAATTGATTTTACACCTTCCATTAAATGTCCCTCAAAGCTATCTAGACTAAGATGTACCTTTTTTTAAGACTGAGATGTACTTTTAAACCAAATATATTTTGTGCAAAACACATTACAAGGATATCTCAATTAGCAACATGAATATTAATTTGTTTTAGTCATAAATATTTTCCTGAAGAGTATTTTTGCTTTGCACTATATAATTACTCTCTCCACCATTAGTGAAATTTTGATAACTGATTTGATATAAACCTGATAGCAAGACTTTTTCCTATTATTGTTAGGAGACAATGCTCATAAGAAAGCTTTGGAAATTACATATTTGTATAAATAAATAAATTTGCCATTCATAAAACTAAATTCTTATCCTCTATGTTTTCTTATACTATACAACTTGAACTCTATGGCCAAATTACTATTAAATTTCCAAATAAAACACATTTATTTTTACTTTTGCTAAAGGTAATATTGTAAATATTGTAAGTTAAATATTATAATTCAAATATTATACATTTTTACTTCTGACAAATAGAGTTTTGTAAATTAGGCTTCACATTTATAGAAATGATCAAATTTTGATAGTGATTTTTTTTTAAATCACATTGACTTTAACGATGTCAGACAGAATTCAACGTGAAAGACACAGATGATACAAAATGACAGTGTTTTAATATCTGACATTTATTGCAGCAAAAGACACAATGTAGCAATATTATTAAACTATGGATACATCATAGCCACAGGCCACCCTGTGGTAAGGGGCTCAGAGACCACAGCTGAGCTCCTGTCACTTTCTTTCTCTAAGGAACATACATGGACAAGGTTTCCCTTTTGGATCAGAAACCACCACTGAGTGCTCAGAATACCTCAGAATCCCTGAGAATCAAGAAGTCCAATGTGGAATGTTTGATGTTTACTTGTTTATTGTTCAGTCTCATCCCATGTTTTAATTCCATATCTTTCACTGTAGGGGAAACTTGATAGGAACATCTACATTCTTAATATATGAATTATTTTAAGGAGCTTCATTTACATTGTTAAAGCTCTTCCATTCTGTTTATTTCAATCCCATCAAAATTCTAAAGGTAAACTCAGTACAACCTACAGCTGCAAACAGAGAACTCTTAACAGCTTTGCCTTCATGATATAAACATTAAGTACATATATTATTACAGGAAAACCAACTCGTTAATGCTACCTATTTAAAACTTCACTTTCTTGAGGGATAAATTCCAGATTCCTTCAATTGGCAGTTCAGTTCTTTTACAATCTGACTCCAGTCTTTTCCTACAAGGGCAAATTCAGACCCAACCAAATAAAAACCCTCATTATTGTATTGTCAAATCTGTGTTCAAGTAAAGAATTTTTGTTCCTTGTATGAGCCACACAGAGAGTTGTTCACCTCATGCACTCCTACCTACCCTTAAATGGCATGTTTGATGCCATTTCCCTCTGATTCTTCCCTAAGTGTTCCTGTATTTCTAGAAATACCTGGAATGTAATCATTGTAACCCGCAACACAGTGAGATCATAAGCCTTACTCAAATAACACTGGTTTTAAAAAATTCATGATTCACCTGACCTGTATTGGGACTCAGAAATTTCCATTTTAAACCTGTATTCCTATTTTGCTGTTACTTTTATATGTTCTGGGTTTTGTTTTTGTTTGTGTTTTTTCCTTGCATACCTTAAGAAATATTCTAAGTAGGGTTGCTTAAAGTTAGTATTTGGGTACCAAAACCGTAAGGGAAATTTCTGGTAAGTGTTCATATATTCTAAAGAGCTAGCTAAAACAACATATATTAAAAAAACACAAACAAAAACAAAATCCTATAATTAGGAAATCCAAAAGACAAGAAATATGTTAGGTGTATTCTTCACTATTAATAAATATTTTATGGTTTATTTTTGTTTTACTTATGAGAACAATATTGATGAAGGATGTTATATGCAATATTCACTGGTACTCATTTCAAATTCCCCAGTGCTATGAAATTGTCAGTTGGGCTAAGGAATCCCTTCTCTCCTGGCTCAATCAGGATGACTGCCCTTTTTTTTTCTCTTCAGGATGTGATGATCCTTTCCTTCTGTATAAGCCACTCTTATATTAATCTCTCACAGCTAGAGAGGAATTTACTGTTTCTCATTTCACTCCCAATTCTGTTTACAATTTAGCCAAGGTCAATGAATGTAGTCCATGTAAATGAATACACTTAAAATACAATAACTGTGAAGTGATTACCTGATTTGTATAAGAATACCCCAGGCTTTTTAAGTTAAAATGCGTATTTGATGATTTCTCACTCTCCATCTCTATATTCTTTAATAATGCTTTAATTGTTCAAACTTTTTTTTTGGCACTATTTTTAAAGCCTTCATTTAACAATCTGTTACACATATGTTTTGAATGCTCACTTGAGGGTTAGGAAACTTTAAAAATAATTTGATCCCAAAACTTCAAAAGCCATTTGATCCAAGGGTAGTTGAACTCTAGGTGACTCGATTCACCATTATTCAGTTTGTCAGTTATTTATGCATGCTATTATTTAGCACACTGTATTAGTTTGTAGAACTGCTATAACAAATTTCCAGAGTGGCTAAGAACAACAGAAATTTTTTTACTTTAAGGTTCTGGAGGTCAGAAGTCTGAAATCAAGGCCCTGTCAGCAGGGCCACACACACACAGGGCTCTGGGGAAGAATCCTCCTTGTCTCTTCCAGCTTCCAGCTTCTGGTTATTTCAGGCATTCCTTGGCTTCTGGCAACATAAATCCGATCTCGGTTTCTTTTTTTAATTTTTTTTTAAGATTTTATTTATTTATGTGAGAGAGAGACATTGAGAGAGAGCCTGAGGGAGAAGCAGACTCCTCATGGTGATTGATGTGGGACTCCATGCAGGAATCCACGCCGGACTCAATCCTTGATCTCCAGGATCAAGACCTGAGGTGAAGTCCATGGCCCAACCAACTGAGCCACGCAGGCGTCCCTCTCGGTTTCATTCTTCACCAGACTTTATCTGTGTCTCCTTTCTCTCTGCCTTTCTTATAATGACATCTATCATTGGATTTAGGGCTCATGCTAAATGTGAGATAATCTCATCCTGAGATCCTTAATTTATTATATCTGCAAAGATCTTTTTTTTTTTTCTCTGAATAAGGTCAGATTTTCAAATTCCAGGGATTAGGATTAATTATAATTTATTTTATCCAAAATAATAATTTTGGAGGCCACTGTTCAACCCACACCCACACCAAAACATTCCAAATATGAAGACTCCCTGAAATATTTTTAGAAAGTGATTCTTTGATTTATTGAAGTAAAGCTACTTTACATTATTTTTCTCATCCACCCCCTTCTCTCTCTCTCTCTCTTACACACACACACACACACACACACATCATTCTGCTGTTATTTTCAGAAACAAGATTAATCCCATTATTTTAGATTTGCTTCACATATCTAATTAACTTGATTTTCAAACTTCAATGACTATCATGGAAGTAACAAATAAAAGATACAAGTATTCAAAAGGACCAGAAGGAAAACTTCGTGGACACGATAGACAGTAGCAGAAATGTCGGAACTTTCTGTAGTGACTAGTGATTCATGCATATTTTCCTTTTATGTTCACATCAACTCTAAAAGAGGAAGAGCCTTTGAAACTCCTTTTCATGGGTGAGGGAATTTAAATGCATAAGATCATAGTTTTAGCAAGATCAGATGACTGATGCAGTAGAGGACATAACAAAAGGGCTTAACAAGCTCTAGCCCAGAGCTAGACTTCCGGCTTGATCAGTTCACTAGTAAGCAGAATCTTGAGATATTAAGAGTGCTTCTTCCACCTCCCACCCCAAACTCTGTGCTGGGTCAGTCCATTCTTAGCTCAAAGACATTGCTTTTTCTCAAAAAACGACTTATCTCCTCCCAAACATACTCAGATGGTATGCTGTGCCTGAGCTTCTGGAATAAATATATTCTCTAGGTTTAAAGTTTTTCCTCTTTAGAAACTAAAGTCTCCTCAAACATAAACAATAGTGTGAGATATTTCAGACTTGATTGTAAAAAGGATAGGTGGTTTCAGCGGATAAGATTCCAACAGATGAGAGGAACTATTAGGGGAAAACATTTTCTCCAAAACTGAAACCACTGATACATATTCCTAGGCTATTCTTTTTTTGAACTGTTTCTTTAATATAAATACTTCTTTTTGATATCCAGTTTAAATATGTCTTTTTTTTTAAAGAATATATTTATTTATTTGACAGACAGAGGGGGAGAGAGAGAGCACAAACATGGGGAACCATAAGGAGAAGGAGAAGCAGACTCCTGCTGAGTAGATAGCCCAACACAGGGCTGATTCCAGGACCCTGGGATCATGACCTAGCTGAAGGCAGACGCTTAACCGACTGAAGCACCCAGGTGTCCCTAAATATATTTCTTTATGGCTCTTTTTAAAGTCATTTGGATAGAATACTATCTATATCTATCCATATTTATATATCTATATCTATATCTAATCATCTTTATATATGTGTGTGTATAAAGTGATGCATATGTCAGTAATGCTAATACAGGAAGCTGTTATCTACCTGTTATGAGAATTTTCAACTGAAAGAACACATTTTAATTTTAATTAGAATTAGGCTTAAACTTACCTATAGATTTATACTATTTGAGAACTTAAGAAGATTTTCACTTTGACATTCAGTTACTTAAATGGAAATAAGCAGTACAATTTGGAGACAGACAAAGACACAAAGAGACCCCTAATTTTCAGAAATACCACAATTTGTTAAATATTACATTCTATCTTTTGTCTTCTGGAATTCATTCAATAAATGTTAATAAAATCTTAAACCAAATAAAAGCATATTTTAGTTAAATAAGCTAACAAGCATTTTATTATCACACCAACAAATACAAGAGTTGAAGTTGTATCCTTTAAATGACTATCACTTCACTTAGTTAGACCTGAGTATTTTACTAAAGGGAAATGATATTTATTGGAAGGTATTTATATGACAAATTAAACTTGTCTCTCATAGATCATATTTAAATATATTTTAACTTCATGAAATACACATTATTTTGTATAAATAGAGTGTAAACAGCTATTTGGTGAACTGGTTTACTAAATTAAATTAAGGCACAATGTGAAGGATGTCAGAAAATGCTACCTTCTTGAATTAAATATTTATAAATAATGTACTAATCTAATACAATTATAAATTAAATAGGTAAACATAAGAATTACTTTTTCTCTGACCAAATAAACCCACTACTGAAGCTTTTGCTTAGGTTATTTCAAAATAATGCAAAAAACCTTAGCCAGCACAGACAGCAGGGTTTTTGTAATAGAATGTATGGCAGAGATTTAGTTATAGGTAGACACCTTTCACATAATTTGAAAAATGCTCCTTTTATGCAATAAGCATTCATAATAGAAAATGGTGGACAATAATAATCTATTTATGGCCTTATATAAATAACTCAGTCATAATATATGTCTCTAAATAGGAAGTGAAATGGAGGCATTATTACATGTGTATGTTGTTTAAAAATTGTGACATTAAGTTAGAGCACAATAATACACTGATAACTACAAGATCCCCAAGTGCTTGAGAAACATTTAGCACTCTTTTAAATAACTGAAAAAATAAAATTATAATACAACATATAATATTACAATCTAACTGATAATTAAAATATAGTTTAATGAAAATATAGTCACTGAAAATTATAGAATGTGGCTAAAGCACCTTGAAAATTATATATATTAAATTTAAATTTACATATTAGAAAAGAAGAATATTGAAAATCAATTATTTTAGCTTCCCACTCAAAAGCTGTAGAAGGATAAATTATAATAAAAGTGGAGAAGGTAACAATAAAAATAAAAGCAGAAATTAGTAAATATAAACCCATTCATAAAATAAAGAAAATCATAAAGACAAATTGATTTTTGAGAGAGACCAGTAAAATTGATAGAGAAATAGTAAGACTGATCCATGAGAATACATATCCAATAACACAAATTTTTAACATCAACAGTGAAAGAAGTGCCATTATTCTATATTTTCCCAACATTATATAGGAAATTAGAAAATATTATAAAGAAAGTTATGCCAAAAAAGTTTTAAAATCCATGAAATGGAAAATAACTTCAAAAATACAACTTGTAAACATTAATACAAGAAAATATAGACAATCTGAAATTCTTTATATGTTATAAACTTGAATACATAATTGAAAACCTTCCCAATGAAAATATTCTGGGCCAGATAGACTCACAGGTGTATTCTTTCAAACATTTAAAGAAGAAACATAACTAATTGCAGTATTGCAGTAATTCTTCCAGAAAATGTGAAAAGTGAGACTATTTCCAACTCATTGTACTTAGCTAAGCATGAGCGTGATAGCAAAACCTTGTCAGTACATTTCAAGAAAAAATTTTTCTACACCAATATGTTTATGAATTCAGACACAAAAATTCTAAACAAAATATTGACAAATTCAAAGCAGAGATTTCTAAAGAAGATAATACATCAAGACTGGCTAGCACTTATTCCAGAAATACTAGGTATGTTCAAAGATTTGAAAACTAAGCAATGAAATTCATCACATTAACAAAATACAAAATGAAGTAGTAATCTCAATATATTATAATATCATTTGAGAAAAAATGAACACATGTTCATATAAAAAATAACTATCAACAAATTAGGAATAGGAAGGAAAATCTTTAATCTAAAAAAAATCTTCAGAAAAACCAATAGCTAACACTTCATGATGAAATACTGATACCTATTCCTTCAAGATTGGGAACAAGTATACTTTATATCAGTGCTTTAATTCAGTAGTATATTGGATATCTTCAGCAGTGTAATAAGTCAAAAAATGTTTTAGTGAGTAAGTCTTATGATGGAAAAAAAGCCCTTATTTTTATTTTTTCATTTTTTATTGTTTTTATTTTTAACTATGTTCAGTTAGCCACTATGTAGTACATTATTAGTTTTTGATGTAGTATTCAATGATTCAATACTTGTGTAAAACTCCTAGTGCTCACACAACACATTCCCTCCTTAATACCCATTACCCAGCTTCCCCACTCCCCAGACCTCCCATCCTTTTGAAAACCTGTTTGTTTCCCAGAGTCCATATTCTCTCAAGGTTTGTCTTCCTCTCTGATTCCCTTCAGTTTTCCCTCCCTTCAGTTTTTCCTCCCTTCCCCTATGGTCTTCTGTGCTATTTTCCCCTCAGTTTTCCCTCCCTTCCCCTATGGTCTTCCGTGCTATTCCTTATGATCCAAATATGAGTGAAACCATATGATAATTCTCTGCTTAACTTATTTCACTTGGCATAATTCCTCCAGTTCCATTCATGTTGATGCAAATGGTGGGTGTTCATCCTTTCTGATGGTTCAACAATATTCCATTGCATATATGTACCACATCTTCTTTACCCATTCATCTCTTGAAGGGCATCTCAGTTCCTTCCACAGTTTGGCTATTTGTGGACATTGCTGCTATGAACACTAGGGAGCATGTGCCCCTTATTTTCACTACATTTGTATTGTTGAAGTCTCGTTTTTAGATGACATGACCAAGTTTATAGAAACTTCAAAGAATCAGCACATTATTGGAAAAAAATGTAAAATTAAAATATTTGCTGAATAGATCCAACACATAGAAATTAATTATGTTTTCATGTACTAATAGCAAAGAAGTGAAAAATTAAATTTGAAAAAAAATGTACAATAACATCCAAAAGACCAACTAAATAAAATAATATATGAAAAGATATAAAAGATATCTCTACTAAAAATGACATATATTACTGAGAGAAAGTGAAAAAGACATTAATAGATGTAGGGATATGCTCTGTTTATGGATGACTCAACACTGTCAGGATTAAAATTCTTTCCTTTTTCAGATTTATTTATTTATTTTAGAGAGAGAGCACAAGTGGGAGGGACAGAGGGAGATAGCATCTCAAGCAGACTCTAGGATGAGTGCAGAGCCTGACCTGGGACTCAATATCACAACCCTGAGATCACAACCTGAGTGGAAACCAAGACCTGAAGGATTAACCAACTGTGCCACTTAGGCAACCCCAGGATTAAAATTATTTTATGGATCTATAGATAAATCCAGCCCCAAAAACATTTTTGTGAAAATTTACAAGTTGATTTAACAGCATATATGGAAGGCAAAGAACCTAGAATAATCAAGCAAGTTAGAAGGAAAAGGAATAAGCCAAAAGAAATTTCTCTTCATATAAAATTTTCTATGGTATAAATGTAATTTTAAATCTACACTAATTAAGACAGTATGACACTGCTACTTGATAGGCAAATAGATCAAGGTAATAGAACACTCATAATTCAGAAACAAACACTTATCTTTTTAATCAATTCATTTACATCAGTTGTCTCAATGCAATTTAGAGAGGAAAGAGTTGGGAGCCAACAAATAATACTGGGTAACAGATATACATACACTAAAAATGTTGACTAATAGTACAGACAAAAATTAGTTCAGAATAAATTATATGATCTCATTGTAAAAAAAAATTATTTAAAAATTACACACAGGATTGCATGTGTGGCTCAGTTGGTTAAGTGTCTGCCTTCAGCTCAGGTCATGATCCCAGAGTCCTGGGATCCAGCCCCACAACGGGATCCCTGCTGAACAGAGTCTGCCCCTCCCCTGGTTCTCCCTCTCTCTCTCTTTAGTATACTCTCTTAAATAAATAAGTAAAATCTTGGAAAAAAAACCAAACAATCATTTATTGAAAAAAAGAAAAACTTACGCACAAAAATAGATGATAAATAAATGATAATAGACTAGATAGCTATAGATAGAGATCCATCTTTTTCTCTTTTTTTTTTTTTCTTTTGGATTTTATTTAACTGATAGAGAGATCACAAGTAGGCTGAGAGGCAGAGAGGGAGAAGCAGGCTCCCTACTGAGCAGAGAGCCTAATATGGGGATGATCCCAGGACCCTAAGATCATGACCTGAGCTGAAGGCAGAGGCTTAACCCACTGAGCCACCCACGTGACCCAAGATACATCATTTCAGTTGCTTCATATATAATTCATAGGAATGCAGATGATACACATTAAAAACATTTAACATGTCTGCAATAACATGATTTATAATAGACATATGTTGGAAAAAGATCAAACATCTATGTGGAACAGAATGGGTTAATAAGTTGGAGAGTCCATGTTTTGTGTCTCAATTTATATGATGTTCAAGGTAAAAAATATATGTTCAGGAAAAACTAAATTATATTGAGAGATCTCATTTAATGTGGAAGGAATTTAAATGAAAGAGTCTTGTTAGTTGGTAAATACTTAATTGAAAATAACTGTTTTGATAGGACAGTATTCCTGACAAGAACCAATGTTACGGTTTAATTTTAGGATGATTTAATTGCTGTTTCATAAACTTACATACTTCTATAACTCATAGATTTTTTAATTTCTTAAATGTGAATCATTCAGTAAAAACAAGATTATCTTAAAATTTTGTTTATTTCTCTGGAATGGTACTTTGTGAGAGTTCTTTTAAAATTTTACTGTTAAACTAATATATAAATAAAATAATTCCAAGCTGGAAAGAAAATATATTTCTATGTCAAATATTTAATTATAATTACTTTTAATAGAACACTTGAAATTTTTTTCCTTTTGTTTATAGTTATTCTTTTAAACATTTTTTATTTGTACAATTTTGTACAGGATTGTGATTTTAAAAATTCATATAATATATATTGACATACATAAATACATACATATACTCAGAGCTTTCAATGTATGAAATTGCTATATATACTTCTCAATTCATTACTTATTTTTATTATTTTTGACACAGCAGTATTTGAATTTTACACAGTGTAAATTATCTATCTTTAGTTTCTTTTATATACATGCTTACCACAGCCTTACCCTGAAAGTAGAAAACACTCCATATTTTATTCTAGTTCATTTGCCCACAGCTTAAAGAATATTGAAACATGATGGTACCAATTATCAGTAATTTATTTACAAAATATAAGGAAACTGCTTATATTTGTTAGCTATATATATTATATATACATTATATAATATATATATTATATATTGTTAGCTATAGTAAGTATCTGTGCCTAGTTCTATCCCTTTTTTGGAAGCAACTAGTTATCAAGCACTCCTAAACATTCTAATCCCTCTCAATTTAATAGGCAAAGAAATCAATTTAATAGGCAAAGAAATCAATTATTTTTTCATACTCTTGGGTATTCTAGACCAGATTCAAAGCAACTGGGATTATAGCAACACAATGTTATAGGCAAGAGAGAAGACTAGATAAGACATAAAAAAAATATAAAACATTAAATTCAAGGGCAGCCAAGAAGTCCAATGAACAGTATCCAAAGGACCTCAAATCTTAAAGTGCTCAAGGACAATTACAACTTCATGACCTGTGGACAACAATGGTAGTTTCCAGTCCAAACGTGACATCTAAGTTCAGACTGAAAATTATTTGATTCACTGCCCTTTGTCCATTTATAGAAATCTGCCAGTGATGAGCATATATTATACACAACATTCAATGTTTGTGGGATAGAAAAAGCAGAGGTAGTTATTTTTGAGAGTTTTGAGGGAGAATCTGTTCCATTCCTATTTCCTAACCCTGGGAATAACTGGCAATCATTGGTTTGTAGATGCACCCTCCAATCTGTGCTTCCACCTTCACCGGCATTGTCCCTGCATCTCTGTACTTCAAGTGGCTTCTTTCCCTCTGTTTCTTCCTCTTGTTATAAGGACAACATTCATGTTGGATGTAGGGCCCAGCTGCCTTCTCTATGACCTTGTCTTGGTGGATTATATTGGCAATAATCCTGTTTCCAAATAAGATATCATTCTGAGATACTTGGTGTCAGAGCTTCAACACATCATTTCTTGCTGGGCGTAGGGGGTGGGGATTAGTGTCACAATTCAACCCATAACAAAGTGTTTCACTTCATGTGTTTTGTCCTGACCTCTCTTCAAGTTGAGTCATTCTGTTTTCTGCTCTTTAAATCTGTCAATTTCAGTTCTTGAAGTTACTTTTAATTTGTTTTAATAGATTTTAATTCTTTTTTTTTTAGAGATTTTATTCATTTATTTGACAGATAGATTCTAATTCTTTAGTGAAATTCTTCATACATTTACTTATTCTTCCCATTTTTATTCCAATTTTTTTTACACATAATTATGTTTATCTTAGAGTCCATATCTACTAATTTCAAAACCTGGATCACATTTATTAACTGCTTTTCTTTTGCTTTTTAGCTTGTATCATACCAAGCCTTGCATTCTTGGTGATTTTTTTAAAGATTTATTTATTTATTTAGGGGGGAAGGGCAGTGGTAGAGGGAGAGAGAGATTCCCTGCTGAGCATTGGGCCCAATGGAGGGCTTGAACTCATGATCTAAGAGATCATGACCTGAACCAAAATCATGAGTCTGATGGTTAACTGACTGAGCCACCCAGGTGCTCCTTGGTTATTTTAAATAAAATCCAGACTGTAAAAATAATTTTAGAGTCTCTCTTAAGGAGAGTCTTTTTGAAATAAAGCTTAAAATAGAGTGCCTGTCAAGAAAATCCCATAAAGAAAGCAATAGGCAGGACAGGAAAAGAGAGAGCTAAGAAAATGAATAGTTTCCAATGATATTCAATCTTATTTTAATCTATGGGGGTGGATCTCAGAAGTATATTATATAGTACCAGTAGACCCACTTGATGAAACAGTCCTAACTTTTGTACACTTGTAAAATACATTCATTGGCTATGTTTTGATCCCATTGTAAGGGAAGAAGGTAACTTCCAATGAAAGGAATATCTCATTAATTAAGGGGAATATTTTGGAAAATTCTTTAGGCTTTCTGTTAATTATTAGCAAGTAGTCCTATTAACAGCTAGGGATGGAGACATCTTGTTGAAGATGATGTGACACCAAAATATCATCTAGTATGGAGACTAAAGCTCATATTATTATCATTCAAGGATAATTTACTCTTTTCTCTGCTAGACACATAAATTGGGGTTAATTCAGCTCCAGCATCCTGCTGAGTTGATTTTGAAACTGCAGTTTTGATAAGACTCAATGTGTCTCCAGTTTGCCTTCTTCTTGTGCCTACACCTTAAAAGACTCTAGTTGGGACCTTTACTTCTTCTGAAAGATCTTACCTCTTTGTCTAGTTCTGAACTCAACTCTTTGTCTCTTCAATACAGTCAGACTTCAGAAAACCCCACTTTACTTTCTGAAGTTTTAAGTAAAAACTTATATATCCCAGTCACATGACTTCAGAATTTGGCAAACATCTTAGGAAGAGCATGTAACACTGCATATTGGAACCCTCTAAATTTCCTTTTACTCCTCTCTCTAGCCCATGAGATGAACAAAGCCCTGAATTTTGTGATCACAACAACAGAGCCAACAAAAGTTTCACTCTGCCCAGGCAAATTCATATTTTAAGCTTCTTCACAATGACGAGGATTCAAAAATATCCTCAGGAAAAATATGTGTCTGAAGATTATCAGTTAATCACTATATGGTTCTACACATCCAGGAACTTAATTCTTCCCATCCTCATTAATTTTGATAACTTTATTTAATTTTCTAGTTTTTCTATTGTTCATGAGAGGAGTATTGGTTTGCACCAAATTACTTCATCCTACCAAGAAGTTACTGTGCTACATTATATCCCTTTTTTATCATAGGATTGGGTAAATTAGTCAAATAAATAGCAAAATAGAAATACTATAGAGTTTCAGAACACAGAGGTCAATTCTTTTTTAGGCAAAAGAAAAGGTGACAAATAAAAAGTGACATTTGTTCAGGCTTTATAGGTTTGGAAATTTTCCAGTAAAAGTAAAAGTAAACACTCTAGGCAAAGAGAACAGTAGAAACAGAACCATAAAGGGAAACATATAGAGTTATGGATTTAAAGAATGGATAGGCAACAATAAAAGTTAAAGCTAAAATTTGGTGGGAGGATTAGACTGGCACCAATAATTTCATTATTTTAAGTAGAAAAAAAGCTTGCTGAACATTGTGTAATACTTCTTAAACATAGTCAATACATTCCAAAGTTATCCTGTAGAAAAATTAACCAGCCCCAAGTATCAAAGTAGGTTAGAAATTTTTTACAATATCCTTGATGTCATTAAGGAATTCTAGAGGATTAGAAATGATTAAAATGTCCAACTGAACCTGTAGCCAGAGGAATTAAAATTGCTTATACAATGTTTCTATAAGAAAGAAAATCAACATTATATTACTCAAAATTTTCTAATTTTATACAGCACATTGCTAATGTCCACCTGAAATGTGTTATTCCCTTTGTATGTGGTAATAGTGAATTGTTTGAGCATATGGTCACCCAGCTGACTCATATTTCCTGATCTCTCTTGTACATAGCTTTTTATGACCCTTTGTCTAAAAACCAATACATTGAAAGTGTGTGTGGGGGTGTTTAACTTTCTTGGTCTCCTCTTTCAAAGGAAATTGCTTGCCCTAGACTTTCACTCTCTTTTTTTTTTTTTCCTATAGATTGAATGGCCAAAATAATGGTAATTATTGCTCTATCATGCAAAGGAAGAATTCTCCAGCTCCAGCATGAATAATTTGTGGAGCTGAGCTTCCCTAAGAGCCTGACCCACTCACCTCATGGTTTCTCAGTACAAGTTAAATTAAACTGTGTCTTATCTAAGCCAGGATCTCAAGGTGTAGCAGTTTAGCCTGCATTCTAAAATATACAAAGGTAACTGAAGAAAAAAATGTTTCAACTTATAGAATAGAGATAGATACCAGAAAAGTAGAGCAGGTTGATAGATGGTGAAAAGAGGGGTAAGAAAATGGATCCCATACCTCATGTCTAAAGATTGATTTTTATGCACATACAAAAATCCAAGTAAAAAATAGTTACCAGATGGTTAACGAAATGAAAAAGATTATGCAAAAATGGAAAACAATGTAAAATTCAAATGGGAAAGCCAAATTCAATTAAGAATTAATCTTGTTTATTCATATAATGTATTTTAAATTCTTTAATTTATTTTTATTTTTTAAAGATTTTATTTATTCACTTGATAGAAATCACAAATAGGCAGAGAGGCAGGAAGAGAGAGAGGAAGGGAAGCAGGCTCCCCGATGGGCAGAGAGCCCGACACGGGGCTTAATCCCAGGACCCTACAGACCATGACCAGAGCAGAAGGCAGCGGCCCAAACCACTGAGCCACCCAGGTGCCCCAATGTATTTTTAATTTTAATAAATTATTGTATTGAGACAAAGTCAGCTTCAACAGTAACAAGCAGAAAGAAAAACTGTAATCCCTTTTTAATTAATTAAAAACATATTAACCATATATTTCATTTCTCTCTGTTCATTGTTTCTTGTTTGTTTGTTTGTTTGTTTGTTTTCTTGAGCCCAAATGGGACTTTTTGAAACAAAGATATTTACCTTGGCCTTAGATAGCTATATTTCATAAGAGATAAACATTTTTAAAAAAATATTTTATTTATTTATTTGACAGAGAGAGAGAGAGATCACAAGTGGGCAGAGAGGCAGGCTCTCTACTGAGCAGAGAGCCTGATGCAGGGCTCGATCCCAGGACCCTAAGATCATGACCTGAGGCAAAGGCAGAAGCTTAACCCACTGAGCCAGCCAGGTACCTCAACAGATAAACATTTTATTAGAAATGAGAAATAAAAGGATTTTCTTTACATTCACAATAGTTGATTAATGTTGTCATTGCATTAATATTTGTCATTACAGTAAATAAAAGCACCAGAAATATTATGAAATGTTAATCATTCTATCTCTATTAAGACATTCTAAATATCTACATCTTTGTTCTAGAAATATATTTATAAATCTGAACTTTTCTGAAGATCACTTCATAAAACATTGCCCGTTTTTATATCACTATAAAGAGCATTTTATTCCAAGATACACAAAAAGTACTTTTTTTTTGAGGGACATTATTTAGAAATGATTGAATCTGTTGCTAAGCAAGCCATTTAGAAATTACAGATACTAATGTCCTCTGATATCATTGACAGGCAGAACAAATGACCTCAGAATCATCCCTTGGGCCAGAAAGATGAAGCTGTTTTAAAAATGGTCTTCAAGATAAAACAAGATTATTATCTATCTGAAATAGACCTATAGTTTACATTTTGATAAATATTATCCAAGATGTATAGTAAATTTTAATGTGTACTTAATATTAAACATATGGATGGGGGCACCTGGGTGGCTCAGTGGGTTAAGCCTTTGCCTTCGGCTCAGGTCATGATCCTGGGATCCTGGGATGGAGCCCCGCATTGGGCTCTCTGCTCGGCAGGGGGCCTGCTTCCCCCCTCTCTCTGACTGCCTCTCTGCCTACTTGTGATCTCTCTCTCTGTCAAATAAATAAATAAAATATTAAAAAAAAAAACATATGGATGGGTCATATTAATGTAAGTGGGTTAGAAAATGAGAAAACGTAAGTGAATATCTTGAGGCAAAAATTATATTTTTATTCATTACATGCTCTTGCTTGTAAGAAAAATCCTCACTCTTACGTTTTATCAACCCTAAAAGAAATTTGGTTATCAGAATACTAGTTTTTAAGAGTTATTCCAATTAATTATGCCTGGAGGAAATACTAGAGCAGTGCCATAATGGGGACAGCTGTTCCCCTGAGAATACACTTTTTTGGGGTGAGTTCCTCATAGAAGACTTTTGCCTAAGGTATTGGACTTTCACTCCTCTAGGAAATAATTATAAAACCCCAAGAGAAACAGAGAATGACATGATTATAGAGGTCAATGGCAGACTGGGATAGCTCACATCATTGTTAAGACTTAAAATATTCTAGCATTTTTTAAAAATACATCAACTGATTTCCTGAGAAATAAATAAGGAATTTCCCCAAACTTCCTACGTAATTTTATCAGCTTTTGCCAAAACCGTAGTGTTTATATTATACAATGATAAGGTTAAAAGCTGAAAGGAACTTAACAGGAAACCTCGTATTTACTTTTTTTTTTTTCCCAAATTGTATTGCTTTGAGCTACAAATATGCAAATCATATTTGCCCTGAATTGTTTAAAGGATATAATTCTACATAAAATCAATCAGTACATTGTATACAATGAAATATTGTAGATAAAACATTAGCTGGCATTTATGTATAATAGCATTCCTCAGAAAATCAAGATCTCCCACAACCAGCAGAATACAATTTTAACAGATATTTACCAATATACATTTTTAGTATTTCTTGTTAAGGAGTGAGTGTGAGGGAAATGGTGAACAAATAATCACTGTATATTTAAAATAAAATTTAGTATAAGCAATCTAGAATAATGAATTAAATATATAAATCATAAGGCTTTAAGTAATTGAATGATAGAGTATATGTCTATAAACTACCAAGTATAGTGCTACTAATAATTACTCAGGAGAAAAATAAAGTAGTAGGCATGATTTTATTTGAAAGATATTTAATTTTTCACATATTATACAAATAAAAGTAAAATCTTAGGAAATGTATATTTACAGCATATATTTACAGTAATGTTTTCTTGGTAGATACTTCTATCCTAACTCGCTAAGTTGTATATATCAAACATGCACAGCTTTTTCCATGTCAATCACCCCTCAACAAAGTTGTTTAGGAAAAACAAAAACAAAAATAACTGGGTGACATCACCAAGATGGTGGCACAAGCCATTCCTGACTTTGCTCCTCATCACAAGAACAACTAACAACCATTTAAGAACAAGACACCACTGAGAAAATCCTAGGACATGGGGGTGAGAGTGATGCAACCCCTTGTACCATAGAGAGAAAGACTGCATTAGAAGACCAGGAGAAGCAGGTACACATGGACTGCATTGTCTTTATCCCAGAACAACACAGTACCATGTGGAGAGTTCTTCAGCTTCTTCAGTGGAAAAAGAGAATCCAAGAGGGACAACCAGCCCCCTGCACCACATTGTGAGTTGTTTTGCAGAAGACCCTGCTCTGATCTCACACCACATGGACTACAGGGGAACTACAGGGGAATCTTTGGGGCTGAACCACTAGTCTGACTGTGATGCTGAAGAGGGGGGAGGGACTTAAAACAACCAACTCACAGATCTTGTCAAACCATGTTTATACCTGCAAGAGCACAATCTCAACCAGATGTTTCACTCATCTGTAGAACAAACATTGGGTTGCATTCTGACCAGGCCACCCTGTGGGGTGCAGATCTGTCTGATTCAAATTGTCAAATGGGGACTTTCCTGACCCTAGAGCCTGGTTTGCCCACACCCAGGCAAAGAGCTGTATCACAGCAAGTCAATGTGACAAATCACATTAGTAGAATGAAAGAAAAAAAAAAATGCCATCATCTCACTACATGCAGGAAAAGCATTTGATAAAATTAACGGTTGATTGATTGATTGATAAAGATTTTGCTTATTTACTTGAGAGAGAGAGAGAGAGCACAAACAGTGCTAGCCCCAGAGGGAAAAGGAGAAGCAGGCTCCCTACTAAGCAGGGACCCCAGTGTGGGGCTTAATCCCAGGACCTCAGGATCATGACCTGAGCCAAAAGCATACACTTAACTGACTGAATCACCAAGGCACCTTTCAAGATCCATTTATGACAAAAGTTCTTAACAAATTAGACATAGAAGAAGCATATTTTAACATAACAAAGGCCATACCTGATAAACACGTAGGTAACATCATACTTACCTGTGGAAAGTGGAAATCTTTTTATCTCAGATCAAGTAGAAGACACGATGTCTAATCTTACTGCTCCTATGTAACCCAGTACTACAAGTCTTAGCTAGAACAGTCAGGCAAGAAAAAGAAAAATTATCAGAATTGGAAAGGAAGAAGTAAAATTGTTTCTATTTGCAAATGACCTAATTTTATATACAGAAAATCCTACCAAAAAACTGCTAGATCTAATCAATGAATTTAGCAAAGTTGCAGGATACAAAGTTAATGTATAAAAATAGTAGTATATACACACATTAATATCAAATTTTCTGAAAAAGAAAGGAATCAATCCCATTTACAATAGCATCAAAAATAATAAAATGCTTAGGAATAAATTTAACTAGGGAGATAATATATCTCTACACTGAAAAGCCAAAGACATTGATTAAAAAAATCAAGAAGACACAAATAAGCGGAAAGGTACTTTGTACTCATGGATTAAAAAAATTAATATTATTAAAATATCAATACTAGAAAAAGCTGTCTATAGATTCAATTCCATGCTTATCAAGATTCCAATGTCAGTTTCTATGAAGTAGAAGAAAAACTGCTAAATTTACATGGAACCAGAAAAGATGCCCAATAGCCAAAAAAATATTGAGAAAGAACAAACAGGAAGCATTATACTTCCTGATTTCAAGCTATGCTATGAAGCTATAACCTTCAAAACAGTATGGTATTGGTATAAAAATTGACAAATAGAACAATAGAACAGAATTGAGAGCCCAGAAATAAACTCAAACGTATACAATCAAATAATATTTGACAAGAAAGCCAATATTACTAAGCTAATTTAAAAAAACAAAACAAGGGGCACCTGGGTGGCTCAGTGGGTTAAAGCCTCTGCCTTCAGCTCAGGTCATGATCCCAGGGTCCAGGGATCAAGCCCTGCCTCGAGCTCTCTGCTTGACAGGGAACCTGCTTCCCTTCCCCTCTCTCTCTGCCTGCTGCTCTGCTTACTTGTAATCTCTGTCTGTCAAATAAATAAATAAAATCTTTAAAAAAAAATAAGTAAATAAATAAATAAAAATAAAAAATAAACAAAACAAAACAAATACACTGTGCTAGGATATTTGGATATTTACATATGAAAGAAGAAAACTGAACCCATCTTTTATACCACTCCCCAAAATTAACTCAAAATAGATTAACAACTTAAAGACCTGAAACTCCTAGAAGAAAACACAGAAATAAAGCTCTTTGACTTGGATCCTAATAATGATTTTTGGATATGACATCTAAAGCATAAGCAGTAAAATAAAAGGTAAGCAAGTGAGACTACATCAAAATAAAAAAGTGTATGCACAGCAAAATAAACAGTCTACAGAATAAAAAGAAAACTCGTGGAATGAGAAAACGTATTTGTAAACCATATATTAATATACAAATTTTATAAAGAACTCATGACACTCAATAGCAAAAAAATAACAAATAACCTAATTAAATAATGGCTAAAGATCCTGAATAGACATTTCTCCAAAGAAGATATATGAAAGGCCAACAGATATGTGAAAACCTGCTCCCCAACATTAGATGTTAGGGAAATGCAAATGAAAACCACAACGAAATATTACTTCATGCCTGTTAGAATGGCCATAAACAAAAAGCAAGAGATAACAAATGTTGGCATGGAAAAAGACAACCCTGTGCACTGCTGGTGGAATTGTGAATTGGTATAGCTACTATAGAAAATAGTATAGAGAACTTTCAGAAAGTTAAAAATGGAACTACTATATAATGCAGTAATTCTCTTTGGCAATATATCTGTAGGAAAGAAATTCACTAACCGGAAATATGTCTGCACCACCATGTTCAAAGCAGCATTAGTTAAAATAGTCAAGAAATGGAAACAACCCATGTGTCCACTGCTGGATGAGTGGATAAAAAAATTGTGGTACATATGTACAGTAGAGTATCATTCAGCCAGAAAAAAAGAAATTGTGACAACATGGATGAAACTTGAAGGTGTTATGCTCAGTGAAATAAGCCTGACAGAAAAGTACAAATACTATATGATCTCACTTATGTGTATAATCTATAAACCAAAACCAAAACAAAGAAATCCAACCTAACTCATAGAAAAATAAGTCAGACTTGTTTCACTTAGTATAATATACTCTCCATTTACATTGTTGTAAACAGCAAGATTTCATCCTTTTTGTTGGCTGAGTTATAGCCCAGTGTGTGTGTGTGTGTTTGTGTGTGTGTGTGTGTGTGTGTGTGTGTGTGTGTACCACAGCTTCCTTATCTGTTCATCAGTTGATGGACATATGGGTCTTTCCATAATTTGACTATTGTTGATTATGTTGTTATAAACACTTGTGGTTACGAGACACCAATGGTTGGGGAGAGGGAGTTGGAGAAAGGTGGCCAAGGTATAAACTTTTAGTTATAAGACAAATAGTGCTAGGGATATAATATAAAATAAGATGACTATATAGCTAACAGTGCTGTATGACATATGGGAAAGTTAGGGAGTGAATCCTGAGAGTTTTTATCACAAGAAATATTTTTTTCTTTCTTTTCTATTTTATCTTTCTGACTAGATAGGTGCTAGCCAAGCTTATTGTGGCAATTATTTTACAATATATTTAAATCAAACCTTCATGCTGTATGCCTGGATCTTGTACAGTAATACATACCAGTTATTCCTTGACAAACCGGGGGAGGGGGTGAGTTACCTATACAAGAGATGGAGAGAGGGTCTCAACCAACAGGATGGGGATGAAGGTCCTGAAATGAGAGCCCAAATGGGAAATGAGAAGCTTTTGTGTATTCTTGGATAACAGGTTTTGCAATGGACTAGAGAAAAATCAAACCACACAGACACAAGCCAGATAAGGAAGTCTTATAGGATGGTTATTATTAACAGCTAGGACAAGGTGGACATGAGGAGTTGTTGTTTGATGGATACAGAGTTTCAGGTTTGCAAGAAACTTTTGAAAATTTCTGGAAGTCTGTTGCACAATAATGTGAATATGCCTTACACTACTGAACTGTACACTTAATAATGGAAAAGAAGTTAAATTTTACATTATGTGTTTTTTACCAAAATAAAAATAAAAATAATTATTGAGAAGAAAAAGAAAACCTGGTGGTGCTGGAAGCAGTTAACCACCTCCACACATTTATATATCACGACCAATTTGATTCACTAATAAAAATGGTTTAGAAAAAAAAAATGGTTTAGAATCATAGAAAGGAATTATATTTGAAATTTGATGTAAATATTTTCCTTTACATAAATCACCTGTTGAGCAGTTTGGGTGTCCTGAAAATTATGAGACACCATTTCTACATTTCTCTGTGCATGTGCACATTTCAGTATTTCCGTTTACTAACCAAGATTTCAATAAAATAGTGAGCAAATCATCTGGCAGATACTAGTTAAAACATATGGTAAATCTTGACAAATAGCTTTTATTAAAGTATCAGATTAATTTTACTGCTTTAAATTTAGCTTTATCTCCAGTCCCCGGATTTAAAAATTCTCCTTTGTTAAGTTAGAACATTTAATAGATACAGAAAAAAAAGAATATTTATAGGATACAGCAAAATGCACATTAGAATACCTTTATAAATCTTACACTACAGGGACGCCTGGGTGGCTCAGTTGGTTAAGCAGCTGCCTTCGGCTCAGGTCATGATCCCAGCGTCCTGGGATCGAGTCCCACATCGGGCTCCTTGCTCAGCAGGGAGCCTGCTTCTCCCTCTGCCTCTGCCTGCCACTCTGTCTGCCTGAGCTCTCTCTCTCTGACAAATAAAAAAAAAATAAAATAAATAAAATATAAAAAAAAAGATTAAATAAATCTTACACTACAAAAAATAGTATGTAACCATTTAAATATAGTAAACTTATAAGTATATTCTAAGAAACAATTGGATAGAGAGATGTCAAAGTTATTTCTGAGGATGAATCTTAGTACTGTTACCTTATATTAGAGCATGACAAAAAAATGTAACTTCCTTTTGATTTCTAACAAATAAGTTACAAAAATAGCAAACAGTGGCACCAGATTTTTGTTCAAGTAATCATTCATTATTGTAATGAATTTTCATTTTCTGACTGGGCTATTTGATAGTTTTAGTCACTTATCTTTCTCAATAATTTAATTTTTCTGTATCTTTATTGTAATAGATAATATTGCATACATTTGGCTAGAAATGATTACATTACTACTGGAAAAGTTATAGTCAGTCATAAAAATTTACTTATTATCTTATCATAGTCTTAAAAATTCTCAATTATAGGTGAAAATTGTCATAAATAGCTATGTGTGCAAACATGTTTGTACAAAATTGGTCATTCTTTGCATTTCATCTTATAGTAGGATTCTCTGTTAAAATGATAACATGAATATAAGCAAGCTTATAAGCAGATTTATACAGTGTTACATAATGTTTATTTAGTCAACAGTAAAATTTATTCAACTAATCCTATGTTATTATTTTGAGTTTTCAGTATTATTAAAAAGTAATATTACCGGGGCACCTGGGTGGCTCAGTGGGTTAAGACTCTGCCTTCGGCTCAGGTCATGCAGGGTCCTGGGATCGAGCCCCACATCGGGCTCTCTGTTCAGCAGGGAGCCTGCTTCCCCCTCTCTCTCTGCCTGCCTCTCTGCCTACTTGTGATATCTCTCTGTCAAATAAATAAATAAAATCTTTAAAAAAAAGTAATATCACCAAGTTAAATCTTGGTGAAGGTTTGACTTTCACTGTTAACTGTTTCACTGAAATGTTAAATTTTAAACAAGATTTGTAGTTTTTGTAGGTAAAGTTATCTTATGGTGTGTGCATGTATGTACACATGAGATAAAGAAGGCTAAAAGACAAAGATAGACACACAGAGACAAAGAAAGAAAACATTAATTAATCACTTTGATTCTAAAATTATTGATCTAAAAGTATTTTTTCCTTTAAATCTTAATGCATTAAATATGGCTAAAGAGTGACCATTAGTTTGGTGGGAATAGAACTTTTCTTTAAGAAAAAATATTTGAGGAGTGCCTAGGTGGCTCAGTGGGTTAAGTCTCTGCCTTCGGCTCAGGTCATGATCTCAGGGTCCTGGGATCGAGCCCCGCATAGGGCTCCCTGCTCAGTGGGGAGCCTGCTTCCCCCTCTATCTCTGCCTGCTGCTCTGCCTACTTGTGACCTCTCTCTCTCTGTCAAATAAATAAATAAAATCTTTTTAAAAAATATTTGATTTCTGGGAAGACAAGATATAAATTGTTTAAAACATATGTTAGGCATTCATGTTTTGGCAGTTTTTCAAAATTTATCTTCTGTTGGAATTGTTTTTCAGATTAAAGAAAGGCAGTCTTAAGAAACAACAAGTGTTGGAGAGGATGTGGAGAAAGGGGAACCCTCTTACCCTGTTGGTGGGGAATGCAAGTTGGTGCAGCCACTTTGGAAAGCAGTGTGGAGATTCCTTAGGAAATTAAAAATAGAGCTTTCCTATGACCCTGCAATTGCACTAGTGGGTATTTACCCCAAAGATACAGATGTTGTAGAAAGAAGGGCCATCTCTACCCCAACGTACATAGCAGCAATGGCCATGATCACCAAACTGTGGAAAGTGTCCAGATGCCCTTCAACAGACGAATGGATAAAGAAGATATGGTCCATATATGCAAGGAAATATTATGCCTCCATCAGAAAGGATGAATACCCAACCTTTTTATCAACATAGACAGGACTAGAGGCGATTATGCTGAGTGAAATAAGTCAATTAGAGAGAGTCAATTATCATGTGGTTTCACTTACTTGTGGAGCATAAGGAATAACATGGAGGATATTAGGAGAAGAAAAGGAAAAGTGAATTGGGGTAAATCAGAGGGGGAGATGAAGCCTGAGAGACTGTGGACTCTCAGACACAAACTGAGGGTTTTGGAAGGGAAGGGGGTGGAGGGATGGATGAGCCTGGTGGTTATTAAAAAGGGCACATGTTGCATTGAGCACTGGGTGTGGTGCATATACAACGAATCTTGGAAAACTGAAAAAAAAAGGTACAATAAAAAAAGAAATGTAGCCTTGTGGATGTGGAAAATCTCTTTATAAATAAATGGTTAAAATGTGTTGCCTTTGTAGACTTTTGAGTAATTATAGGATTAATGGTAGTAATTAAAACAAAGAATGGATATTTATGTTTCTTACATGAGACATTCTGGTCTGTGATCAGTATCTTAGTAAACTTATGACTCTACACCACTGCACATTAAAAGAAAAATGATACTTTTGCAAGTTAATTCTGTCTGCTAAAAACTTCAAAGGGTTATATCATTACATAAATGTTATGTTTATTTATACTTATTAACCTGTAGTTAAGATTCCTTTATTATAGCTTAGAAATTTAGTTTTATAATTTTCCATATGTAAAACAGAATATTCCATCCAATTATTCATTATTTATATGCATGTCATAAAAATATATGTTACAATTCCAAATACAGATTGGGGAAATGGACATTTCTTAGGTGCATGGAGCAGTAGAAAACTGAACTTGCTTTGTGCTTCCAGCTCAAGTAAATGGGATGTGCAGTCACACACATACACACACACACTCACACAAATGTCATAAGTGAAATGTTGACCATCAGGAAGAAACCGGCATATCCACCTACATCATATAAAGTTATTTCATTGATTGGCAAATCAAACAATAAGTACTGTTTTCAACATCAACCATTTCTTTTAGTCACAGAGTCCCTCCATATTTTTGAACCATTTATTTGAAAAGAACCATGAAATTTCATAGAGCAGAAAGAGCACTAAATCATTTTTAGGAAGAGCTGCAGTCAAGTTTCGCTCTGTTCCACATGAACTTTTATTTTTTTTTAAAGATTTTATTTATTTACCCGACAGAGATCACAAGTAGGCAGAGAGGCAGGCAGCGAGAGAGGGAGAAGCAGGCTCCCCGCTGAGCAGAGAGCCCGATGGGGGGCTCGATCCCAGGACTCTAAGATCATGACCTGAGCCAAAGACAGAGGCTTTAACCCACTGAGCCACCCAGGTACCCCACATGAACTTTTAGATACTAGCTTCAATACGTACTTTGTTTTTACAAGGATTAAACTAGCATAATTAGAAAAACTAACATATCTGTGATCATGATGACATAATGGTGTGGAATTTAAACTTTTATCTCATTTTATAAAATTTTTATCATTTAAAATTTCCTGTTTATATATAGGCATCTTGAATCTTTGCTTTATACACAAAGTCATTCTTTTCTATTCAATAACTAAGCATAAGTAATAAGTCCACAATAATAATAGTTAAAAGCCATTGTCACAGCATATAGCTAGCCACTGATTTTTTCTAGGCTTCAAGATAATTTTTATGAAATCATTGCTTTATGGTGCATTTAAATAAATATTTTTGTTCACTTTTTGGTTAAGTGTTATCAGTTAGCGTAATCACTCATTGTCTAAAGTGTCATTGTGAAATGGCAGAAATCATCACTTAACTTTTAGTTGATATTTATGAATTACATATGGCATAAAGTTTTATGTGTTTGAAATATTTTGTACAAAATACCTTTAATGTTTATCAATATATAATTTCTATATTTGGGAGTTGTTCCACACATTGCAAAAAAAGTATCTATACAGAGACCTGCCACATAGAAGTAATATTTTCCCTAAATATCTTTCTGGGGCTCAATATGAATTAATAAAGGCAAAATGCTAAGCATCTTATATTGACTTCTAAATAAAAAGGGCAAGTCAGTGTTTATTAAATTGTCCATAGATCAATCACAGACCTGTATCACAGACCTGTACCTCTGAAACCAATAATACAATACATTATATGTTAATTAGTTGAATTTATATTAAAAAGATAAAAATAAATAAGTAAAATAAAGTAAAAAAGAAAAGAAAAAATGGGCAAAAGACGGGAATAGACTTTTCAAAAGAGGACATTCAAATGTATAATAAATATATTAAAAGGTGAAAAAAATAAAGAAAATCCACAACATTCAAAACCAATTTGGAATATTAAAACATATAATGCAAAATTATTTGACTACCCATAGCTATTCAAATGAGAATAATCTACACATACAATGCTAATTTTTGTTATATATGTATTTATAAATACAAGTATAAATATATATAATATATAAATATAAAATACAGTTATTGTTATTGTTGTTATATATTATATATTGTTATATATGTGCATATACATATGTTTATATTTGTGTATATAAATATGTATAAATGTATATAAATATAAATATATAAATAAATATTTATATATGAAAATGTATAAATACATATGAATATATAAATATAAAATACATATATATACTTCTATATGTATTCACAAAATAAACAAAAATATTTTATTTTTCATAAATCAAATTATAAGGCAAACACCAGTAATTTAACAATTTAGTTTTTTTCTTTACTAAAGATTTTTACTTATTTTTTGAGAGAGCGAGAGCATGAGAGAGCACAGGATATCCCATGCATCTCCCCTGTAAACATCAGTTTGTTCTGTATAATTAAAATTATATATAAATTAAAATTATCTTGATTTTTCTCTCCTTTTCTTTCCTTTGCTTGTTTGGCTTTTAAATTCCATATATGAGTAAAATCATATGTTGCCTTTCTCTGACTGATTTCACTTAGCATTATCCTCTAGCTCCACCTGTGTCATTGCAAATTGCAAGATGTCATTTTTTATGGCTAAATGCTATTCCATACACACACACACACACACATACACACACACATATATATATATGAGTGTCCTTCCATAGAAATGGAGAGAACACAGCAGACCTGAAACTCCTACTGTAGACTTAACCTTAATCCTCCAATTGTTTTCTCTATGTGCACAATGGCATGTTTGAATGTTTAGCTAGCCCCTCCAGTGTGCTAATTTGATAACTGTGAAGGCTTTTCACAAGACTTTCCATAAAGGAGTTCCTATCAAAAAGATCACCAATATAGTTTTGCTGGTAAGGAGAAAATTGTTTATCAAAAATTCATTAGTCCATTGCCTTATAATAGAATTTTATAAGCATCATTGAAATAACAAGTAATTAATATCATATGAATTAGAAGTAATTTATTCCTCTTTTTAAATTATTTTGGGGGGAGAATTTAAATCATTCTAAATATATCAAAGTTATTTCTTGGTATTTCCAAATTATTAATATTCTAAAATTGTATGTGAAAAGACATAATGGTCATGTCATTGTTATAAATGCAACACTTGTTAGCTATCTCAGAGGTTAATACACATTGAAAAACTCACAATTATTACTTCAAAATTCAAATAATTATGTATTCAAGAAATCTTAATGACCTCAATTTAAAAATATATAGATTTATTTAAAAATATATAGATAAATATGAAAATAGTTAAATTTCTGTTTTGCACTATATTGCTATATCTATATTCCTAAAGAAATTATTTTCTCAGGTTCAATAATTTCTAGTTTTTTGTAGTAATTTGTTATTATTAAGAAATGAGAAAAGTAAAGTTTGGTACCTATTGAAGAATTTCTCAGAAATACAGGCTTAGAGGAATGAGATTGGCTGCAAATTCAGACTAAACAATTTCAAAGTGATATCATAAATTATTAAGAGATCTTCCCACTTGGCAGTTATGGACTATTAGTATTATATCTTTATTTGGAGATTATAATTTCATTATAAACAGCAAAAACAACAACAAAGAAAGAAAACAGTATACTCAGTTGTGTTTAAGCCACTGAAGAAATCCAAAAACAGCAGAGTTGAAGCATGAAAAACCCTGGAACTCTTAAATTGTGTCCTTTAATCACTGGTTCTTTTCATGGGACTTCCACGACTGGTACAAGCATGGACTACAGACATCCTGGATTGACTATCCTATATAAACAATAGCTATAAACTATGCTCAAAATATATACACATACACACAAAACCAACTTGAAGACACAGGAAAGCATGGAAAAATCATATAGTTAATTGAGAGTTGTAAGCATTTAAAAGGATATGGTCTTGGATTCGATTGAATTTTAATGCTTTAATCCTGAAGGGAAGCATTGACTAGATAGAATAGCTAGAACTCTGGCATGAAATCAATAGTTTTGCGTCTTGAATAAAAAATGGCAGAGTTTGGGAAAATCGCAGCCAATGGAAATAGACAAGCACACAGGAAAGAGCCCTGTGCTATCCATTCTTTTGTGCATAAACTCTACCCAAATATCTGGATGACTCCTTAAATATGGAAACATGGGACAGAATCCAAGCATTTTAGCTAAGTAAAATAACTGAGATTTGAGATGCTTTTTAAGAGAGAGTTTATATTTTGAGTTCAACAAAGGTAAGAGTTTTCTGAAATAACAATAAAAAAAATGTTCAGAATTTAAAACCTCTACAACATAACATCTACAATGTCCAGAATATAACAAAAAATTATTGTGTAAATGAAGAAATATGGAAATGTGGCCCAATGTCAGGAGGAAATTCAATCAATAGAGACCAATTCCCAGGCAACACTGACAGGAATTTTAAAACACTTTTTATAGAGAAATAAAAAGTGTTAGGGTGGGGAGAAGCAAATAAAAATTCTGAAACTAAACAACATGATCTAAAAGAAAGTTTCTATATAATCAATTATAATAGAAGTGGCCCCTATAGCCTGTATAGTAGCTTACTCATGGTAGAAGTGAAGAAATGTTATATGTATTCAATCCTCCAAGGTATTCAAATGTGTGCTGAAGTGTGAAGCTACACCCCAGTAATGGCATTCACCATTAGCATTTAGTCAACAAGCTTTTTAAAAATGAAGGACTTTATTGTGAAAAATAGATAATAGGAAGTTAATTTTTCTGGAAGTACCAAAGCTGTTTATATACACGACTTTAGTACATCCTGCTTTATTATATATTCTCTATTGATTTTAAAGGAAATCTCTATTCAGAGCTACTTATTGACCACTAAAATTGTACTACTTTTGTTAAGGATTACATGCTTTTAATAGTCAAACTCTGTGGAATTGATATGCATTTTCAGGAGGTAGAGCAAGGACCCTCAAATGTTGAGCACTTAACAGAAGCTCTGTGAAAAAGCCTTGATGAAAGGCCTCATTTGAAAATGAGGACAAGATTGTCTTTTCTAAGATGCTTTTGCAGAGCAAAACAAAACAAAAAGTCAAGAAATGAAAAAGTAAGCTGCATGATAGGAAAATATTTGCCAACCATATATTGGGTAAGGGACAAATATCGAAAATATATAAAGAACTCATACAGCTCAATAACAAAAACCCAAACAGATTTTAAAAATCGGCTGAGGAAGTAAATAGAGTTTCTTTTTTTTCCCAAAGAAGACAACAAATGATCAATAGATGCATGAAAATATGCTCAACATCACTAATTTTCAGGAAAATCAAAACAAAATCACAATGAGATATCATCTCACACCTGTTAGAATGGCTATCATCAAGAAGATAAGAGATAACAAGTGAAGATATAGAGGTAAAAGAATCCCTTGTGCACTGTTGGTGGTAATAAAAATTGGTTCAGACACTATACAGAACATTTTTAAGTTTCCTCAAAGCATTAAAAACAGAATAACCATATAAGCCAGCAATTCTCATTGCTCTCGATCCTCAAAAGCTGTGTAGGAAAGCCTTAATTTGATGTCAACTTCTGATATTCACACTGTTTTGTAAAACATCCTCCCCTTGAATCTGGATGGGAACTGTGGTTTGCTTCTAACCATGAGACTATGGCAAAAATGATGGAAGGGCACACCCATAATTATTCTCTATTATGTAAAATCCTATAGTGATAGCAGATTCATTGTATAGACTTTCTCCTTTATCAGCTCTGTAGAAGCAATCCGCTTTGTTGTGAGTGTGCCTAAGCAGAATGCCCCATGGCAAAAAAAAACCCACAGGGCGCCTGGGTGGCTCAGTGGGTTAAAGCCTCTGCCTTGGGCTCAGGTCGTGATCCCAGAATCCTGGGATTGAGCCTCACATCAGGCTCTCTACTCAGCAGGGAGCCTGCTTCCTCCTCTCTCTCTCTCTCTGCCTGCCTCTCTGCCTACTTGTGAATTCTGTCAAATAAATAAATAAAATATTTTAAAAAATTAAAAAAAAAAAACACAATTTGTCTCTAATTGCAGAGGGTGGCTTCTAGTTGTAGAGGACAGTGCCCTCAGCCACAAAGAGTAATTCTCTCAACAATCCAAGTAAGCTTAGAAGCAGGTCATTTCCTTGTCAAGTTCCCAAATAAAGGCTGACATGTGAGCTGCAGTCTTAGAAACCCTAAACAGAAGACTGAGCCAAATAATGTTCAGATTCTTCACCCACAGAAACTGTGAAAAAAATAAATGTGTTCTCTTTCTTTTTAAATTGATTTATTTGACAGACAGAGATCACAAGTAGGCAGAGAGACAGGCAGAAAAAGAGGGGAAAACAGACTCCCTGTTGAGCAGAAAGTCCAATGCGGGACTTGATCCCAGGATCTGGGATCATAACCTGAGCTGAACCCACTGAGCCACCCAGGTGCCCCTAAATGTGTTGTCTTAAGGCACCGTTTGTGACAGTTTGTAAGACAACAATAGATATGAATATAAAAGCTGTTCCTCACACATTTGCATTATTCAATATCTTCCCTAGTATCTTTAGTTTCCACATATTTCACTTTTTTATATTTTCTACCTGCCTCTATAAGCAGATTTAATTTTTCCTGGAATGTTTCAGGTTATTTCAATGAAATATAATTTATTTCATGAAGATATTGTTGAATGATTTTTATGCTTTCACTTCTCAAACAATTTCACCAACATGGTGACACAGCATGACTTTCCATCTCAATGCCACCTCCACTCACCTGTAGATGTAGCTAACTTTCTGCTCTGCTGATCAGTCTTCTAGAATAATCTAATTTTCTGCTTTGGTGGATGAGCAAACTAAACAAATTCTTACCTTCACAGACAAGCTTTAAAAAGCAACATTCCTGATGAAACATAATAAAAAGTTCAACTATTACCCAAGAAAGTAGGAAAGTAACTACTTTTTTCAGATTTATTAATTCTATTCACGTCACCTTTGGCAACAATTTATTATAAAAAGTGACAATGGAAGAAATTAGACTTAAATATATATATTTTTAAATATTGCATTAAGATTTACTGGAAATAATTGAGACCTCAAAAGTTTGCCATCCCTTTAAAAAAATCAAAAAATAATTATAACCAGTGTTTTTCTTTAATTTTTAGAGCTAGAAAACATAGCATATACGCAGCAAGTATAAATTCATCAATTTGATAACATATGTGGGTACATAGAATGAGCCAAGAGATGTGAACACAACATAGTTATCACCCTAAGGAAGTATATAGATAAAGAGGAAAATCATGACACAATGATGGCAAAGTATACACCAACAGTAGATGCCTCAAAGCAACTACAAACAATAGTTTGTAAAATTTCATAGATTAAAAATAAATTTAATCATATATAGAATGATATTTCAAAAAATAATAATAAAAATGTTGGAGAAACAAAAATACACTGTAATTGTGAAAAAAAATTAAGATTGTATTTATTTATTTGACAGAGAAAGATCACTAGTAGGCAAAGAGAGAGAGAGGAGGAAGCAGGCTCCCTGCTAAGCAGAGAACACAAAGTGGGACTCGATCCCAGGACCCTGAGATCATGACCTGAGCCGAAGGCAGAGGCTTAACCCACTGAGCCACCCAGGCCCCCCCCAAAAAATATTTTTTTAAAGATTTTATTTTATTTATTTGACAGACAGAGATCACAAGCAGGCAGAGAAGCAGGCACAGAGAGGGGGGGAAGCAGGCTCCACGCTGAGCAGAGAGCCCGATGCAGGGCTCCATCCCAGGACCCTGGGATCATGACCTGAGCTTAAGGCAGAGACTTTAATCCACTGAGCTACCTAGGCGACCCCTGAAAAAATATTTTTTAAGAGTTTAAGAACCATTCCACTTTTTCCATAAATCATGTATAAGATTAAGATATATAAAGTAATAGTACTATGTATATTGTAAAACCTTATTGTGAGTGTGAGTGTATGTGTTTCTATTTTAGACAATAGATATATAGTATACAACTGCTGATTTTTTTTACAAATAACTAAAATGTTTGAATGACTCCATAAACAAATTATTTTTACTAAATTATCATAACATAATTTAAAAGCCTGCCTTAATAACATGGAGAGGCACACATAGTTGATATTTTCTCCATGTTGAAAAAAAATCTGTATTATGTGTTCATATCCAAAGTTTATTTTAACTGACAACTCCCCGTTATAAATCCATAAGTATTAAGACAACTTTATACATGCTTATTGATTAAAATTAGTTGTTTGTTGATGATCTTTCTTTCCAAGATGATTTACCATATTCAAGATTGATTGATTGATTGATTTTAAAGGTTAAGTAGTTAACATACAGTGCAATTTTTGTTTGTGGAGTCATCACTTACATACAATACCTAGTGCTCATCATAACAAGTGACCTCCTTAATACACATCATCCCCCTAGCCCATCGCTCCCAACTCCTCCCTCCATCAACCCTAAATTTGTATTCTATTGTTAAGAGTCTTTTATGGCTTGTTTCCCCTCTCTCCTTTTTTTTCTCTTCCCCTTTCTCATATATTCATCTTTTTTTTTTTTAATTCAACATATGAATGAGATCATATACCATTTGTCTTTTTCTGACTGACCTACTTCACTTACCATAGTATACTTTAACTCCATCCATGTCATTGCAAATGGCAAGATTTCATTCTTTTTGATGGCGAATATATACATACATGCATATGTATGTATATACACATATATGTATATATATACACATTTTCTTTATGCATTCATCAATCGATGGACATTTGGTCTCTCTCCATAGTTTGGCTACAGTTAGATAATGCTGCTATAAACATCGGGGTTATAGCATTATATGCTATAAACTTTGGGGTGCATGCATCCCTTTGAATATGTATTTTTGTAATCTTTGGGTGAACACCTAGCAGTATGATTGCGGGATCATAAGGTAGTTCTACTTTAAACATTTTGAAGAACTTCCATACTGTTCTCTAGAGTGGCTGTACCAGTTTGCATTCCCACCAACAGTATGAGCAGGTTCCACTTTCTCTGTATCCTTGCCAACATCCGTTGTTTCTTGTGTTGTTAATTGTAGCCATCCTGATAGGGTGATATGGTATCTCACCATTGTTTTGATTTGTATTTCCCTGAGGAAAAGTGATGTTGAGCATCTTTTCATGTGTCTGTTGGCCATCTGGATGTCTTTTTGGAAAAGTTTCTATTCAAGTTTTCTGTCTATTTCTTAACTGGGTTATTTGTTTTGTAAGTGTTGAGTTTGATAAGTTCTTTGCAGATTTTGGATACTAATCCTTTATCAGATATGTCATTTGCAATTATCTTCCATTCCATAGGCTACATTTCAGTTTTGTTGATTGTTTCCCTTGCTGTGCAGAAGGTTTTTATGTCAATGAAGTCCCAATAGTTCATTTTTGCTTTTCTTTACCTTGGCTGTAGTGATGTGTCTAGTAAGAAGCTGTTACAGTTAGGGTCAAAGAGGTTTTCACCTGTATTCTCCTCCAGGATTTTGATGGTTTCCTATCCCAATGATAGTAGAGGACTTTAACACCTTACTTCCAGCAATGGACAGATCATCTAAGTAGAAAATCAAGAAGAAAACAATGGCTTTGAATGACACACTGGACCAGATGAATTTAACAGATATATTCAGAAAATTATACTTAAAGCAGCAGAATACACATTATTTTTGAGTGCACATGGAACATTCTCCAGAATATATCATATACTGATTCACAAATCAGTCCTCAACAAGTACAAAAAGATCCAGATAACACCATGCATATTTTCAGGCCACAATACTATGAAAGTAGAAGTCAGCCACAAGAAAAAATTTGGAAAGACTATAAATATATGGAGCTTAAATAACATATTTTTAAAGGATGAATGGATTAACCAGGAAGTTAAAGAATAAAATAAATATGTGGAAGCAAATGAAAATAAACACTTGACAGCCCAAAACCTTGGGATGCAGCAAACACAGTCCTAAGAAGAACTATATTGCAGTATGGGTCTACCTCAAGAAGCAAGAAAAGTCTCTGGGGCACCTGGATGGCTCAATGAGTTAAAGCCTCTGCCTTCTGCTCAGGTCATGATCCCAGGGTCTTGGGATTGGGCTCTCTGCTCAGAGGGGAGCCTGCTTCCCTTTCTCTCTTTCTGTCTGCCTCTCTGCCTATTTGTGATCTCTGTCTGTCAAATAAATAAATAAAATCTTAAAAAAAAAAAAGAAGCAAGAAAAGTCTCCAATGCACAACTTAAACTTATACCTAAAGAAACTAGAAAAGGAGCAGCAAATGAAGCCTAAAGCCAGGAGAATAAGTAAAATAATAAAGATTAGAGAAGAAATAAATGATATAGAAAGCAAACAAACAAACAGCAACAACAAAAATCAAACAAACAGTAGAATGGAATGATGAAACTAAGAGCTAGTTCTTCAAAAGAATTAAGATAAACTCATAGCCAGACTTATCAACAAGAAAAGAGAAACAACCCAAATAGATAAAATCACAAATGAAAGAGGAGAGGTCACAGCCAACACCACAGAAATATGAATAACTATAAGAGAATACTATGAAAAATTATATGCCAACAAATTGGGCAACCTGGAAGAAATGGACAGCTTTCTAGAAATTTACAAACTACCAAAGCAAACAGGAAGAAATAGAAAATTTGAACAGATCCATAATGAGGAAAGAAATTGAATCAGTAACCGAAAATCTCACAACAAACAAAAATCCAGGGCCAGATGGTTTCCAAGGGGAATTCTACCAGACATGTAAAGGAAAGTTAATACCTATACTTCTCAAACTATTCCAAAAAATAGAAATGGAAGGAAAACTTCCAAATTCATTCTGTGAAGAAGTCAGCCTTACCTTGATTCTAAAACTAGACAAAGACCCCACTAAAAAGGAGAATTACAGGCCAATATCCCTGATGAACATGAATGAAAAAATTCTCAATAAAATACTAGCAAATCATATTCAACAGTAAATTAAAAGAATTATTCACCATCATCAAGTGGAATTTATTCTGAGGCTGTAGGGGTGATTCAATATTTGCAAATCAATCAACATGATACACCATATCAATAAAAGAAAGGATAAGAGCCAAATGATCCTGTCAATAGATGCAGAAAAACATTTGACAAAATACAGCATCCTTTCCTGATAAAAACCCTCAACAAAGTAAGTATAAAGATCAATTTTTATTTTAACTGACATCTGACAGATTTTTTTTTTTTTTTTTTTTGGTTACAATAAATATCTTTTAGGTGAGCAAGAATTTCCATCCTTTTAAGCTATCTAGTATTAAGGACTATGATTTGGTTCTATTAGATTAAGAAAGTTCCCTTTATTATGAACTGCTTTATTATATAATATTTATTTTCTGAGAAAGAATTGTCTTCTACCTCTGCAACACAAACACATATACTGCACACATATCTTTTAATATTTGATGACAATTCACTATATTTCTTAAGCAACTGAGTATTTGTGTGTATAGAGACAATAATGAAATCTGGACCTTGAAATATTAAATCATTTAAATCAAAAACTAAAAATTTTTATCCTTATTACTTTTAATACTGTTGATATTCAGTTTTTGCAAAGAAAGAATTGAGGTCATAAAACAAACCAAAGGTTTATCTTGGGTCTTTAGGAATCTGAAACCTGGAGAAGATTCCAGAGGAATGTGAAATGTGCTTTGAGTGGGAAGAAGAAAGCCAGAGTTGATAAGGCAAAAACCATAGACTTATATAAGTTGGTTTTAAAGAATTAAGATTTTAGATGTGGACATGCACATGTGGACCTTCCAAATGGCTTACAGGTTCCATTTTAGGGTCCCCTAAGTACTGACATTTCAGATATTTCTGTTCACAGTTCCAATGAGAAGAACTATTTTTCTGTTGTCTTTGCTCCATATTTCCCAACATATAGAAATTCAATTTAGCATGTCTTCATTTTAACTATTTTCAAAATAACTACATGAATTTTCCCAGTTATTCTAATGACACCCCGACTCCTCCATTTCCACTCACCCTATAAATGACTGAGGAAGTAGATCAACTAGTTTGCTACTTCAGCAACTTTCCCTAGTAGGAACCACTCTAGGAAGACAACCGCTCTCCCTTGTACCTGAGGAGGGCTCAGCATTCATCTGACTTCCCAGAAGTTTGCCAGGCTGCCTGGCAATAGGCCCTCTCCTGATGATGTGAATCCTGGGGTCTGGAGAGAAACATGGGGAAAGAAGCTGATCCCAGCTTGAAGCAGAACTGAACTTGGATTTTTTTGGCAAAAGATGTGCAATTCCAGACAGGCATACAGTGAAAAGTGATTGGAAGAAAGAAAAATAATTACCAGCATTATTAGTTATGCAGTATGTGCCCTGTGCCAGGCTGGTGTAATCAAATGTCTCAAGTTCTCTTCCTTAAAATCCGAGTGAGGTCCTTGTGCATGTAAGGTATTTCTGGGGATTCTCAGACATGCATGGTCTCCAGGTAGTTGAAAATCATCTCCTTCCTCACCTCCAGTTGTCTCCATCTCTTCAGAACTTCCTGATGCATCTTTCATGCTCCTACCTTCTTCTTGAAAGGCAGCATAGCACAGTGGTAGTGATTGGAGACTTCGGAGCCATACTGCCTAGGCCTGAATCTGAAGAGCCAAAGTAACGCCATCTTGGGTAAAGGGAGTCATTTTATGCAATCCCCTAAGAAATCGGATTTGGTAATCCATTAAGGAACTGGTTTGGAAATCCCCTGAACCTGGTGACTAATTAAAAGTGCAAGTCAGCAACCACAGCCATTGAGTAAATAGCTGGCAAAAATCCCCTAGACAAAGTAGCCAATCCCTGATAGACAGCACAGCTTAAGCAACACCAACACCAATCCTGTAAAAGGTCACTGATACATGTGACTTTTATGGTTTTTGTCTTTATTAGCAATGCTCAAAGAGGACTCAGGACCCTACTTCCTCCACCTGCTGCATCGGTGTGTTGGACGGGGGTCCGTGCCCGGGCACGCTCTCAATAAAGAAACCTTGCTCTTGTATTCGGCTCTGTGTCTCCATGGTGGTCTCATCGGGGGTCTTGAGACCTTGGCACATCAAATCCCAACACTATTGCCGGAAGCTTGGACAAGTTATTTATTTAACTTCCATGTGAATCTAATTTTTCATTTGAAAAATGAAAAATAGTAGTAGTAGTGCCTGCCCCATTTGGTCAATGCTTGGAAAATGCAATGTTTGGAAAGTGATAATAATAGTGAATGGCATCCAATAAACACTGAATATGGTTGCACACCCTCTTAAGAAAACAAACAAAATCTCATTGAGGAAAAAATATTAAACACTTGTCCATGTGAGTAAAGGGAGGAGCCAAGTTACTAAATGCTTTTTCTAAGTTCGTGATCTTTCAAATTCAGGTTTCCTGACTACAGATCGTGGGATCTTAGTAAACACCATATCCTTAATCTAAAGGCAATCCTCCTAAGCAACTCCACAGGCAAAATAGAAAACACATGTGTTTTAAAATAGATAAATCTTGGAACGCCTGGGTGGCTCAGTTGGTTAAGCGGCTGCCTTTGGCTCAGTTCATGATCCCAGCATCCTGGGATCGAGTCCCACATGGGGCTCCTTGCTCGGCAGGGAGCCTGCTTCTCCCTCTGCCTCTGCCTGTGCTCTATCTCTCTAAGAAATAAATAAATAAAATCTTTAAAAAAATAGATAAATCTTGTTAATGAATTTAATTTAAAACAAGATTGTGTGTTAGAATTAGAGACTTGGTAATATGGGGCAAACTGGTAGTTTCAATATCAGATGTTTCTTAGTTGCAGCAGATTGTATTTTCCAAATATGTAGTTGTCACATAAACTTATTTTCAAATGTACATCCTGTATCTTCTTAAAAAGAAATGCTTCTTAAAAAGAAATTTGGTTGGGGTTTCAAGACATCCCCAACCAATAGAGTATGGTGGAAGTGATAACATGTGACTTCCCAGGCTAGTTTATTAAAAGATTAGTGCTATTTGTTGGGTCACTCCTTCTCTTGAAGATGGATCTTGGCAGCCTTATGTTGATAAATAAAAAACTTGCCTACATAAAAATGTCATATTGGAAATATCATGTATTTAGAATATATAGAAATGGACAGAGAGCCCAAGGAGTCTTAGGTGCTCGGTGTATGATGTTCTCAGCCTTGAGATAAATCTATCCCTTAGCCTTTGAACTGTTCCAGATGATGATGCCACATGAAGTTAAGACAAACTGCACATATGTGAACAACATAATTGCTTTAAAAAACATCCTTATTGAAATATATACAACATGCAATATAAATTATTTATAAACTGAACATTTATAGGGTATTTGCTGTTTTCACAGAGTTGTGCAACCACTGCACAATGAGTTTTAGAATATTTAGAAACTCTGGACCATTAGCAGTTGCTCCTCATTGCCACAACCTCCTCTCACCCCCTAGCCTTAGGCAACCAGTAATTTCCTTACTGTTGCTATAGATTTGCCTATTCTAGATATTTCATAAAAATGGAATCATACAGTAGTCTTTTGTGGCTGCCTTTTTTAAATTTAGCTTAATGTTTCTAAGATTCATGAATGTTGTAGTGTCTATCACTACTTCATTTATTTTCATTACTAAATAGTAATCAGTTGTATGGATTTGCCACATTTTATTTATTCATCAATTAGTTGATGGACATTTGGGTTGTTTCATGTTTGGGGCTATTATAAATAGTGATACTATAGATCTTCACGTGCAAGTTTTGTGTGGACATAAAATTTCATTTCTTTTGACTATACACTAAGGATAGAATTGCTGTGTCATAGAGTAACTCTATGTTTAACTTTTTAAGAATGGCAGAACTGTTTTCCACAGTAGTTGCACCATTTTACATTTCCACCAGCAGTTTATAAGGGTTCTGCTTTTTTTCACATTCTCACCAATGCTTGTTTTCTCTCTCTCTGTTATTGTAGTCATCCTAGTGGGTGTGAAATGGTGTCTCACTGTGATTATGTTTACATTTGTCTGATGGCTAATGCTGAACATACTTTCATGTGCTTATTGGTCATTTGAATCTCTTCTTCAGAGAAATGTCTATTCAGATCTTTTGTCTATTTGTTAATGGTATAATTTGTCATCTAATTAATAAGTTGTAAGTGACTTTTATAATAGATTTCCTGAAATATCATTCACATACCATGAAATTAATCCTTTTGAAGGGGATTTAAGTATATTTGCAGAATTGTGCAACTATTACCATTATTTAACTTCAAAACACACTCATCACTCCTAAAAGAAACATTGTACTCATTAGCAGTCACTCCCCATTGCATCCCTCACCCAAATATGTGTTTAATTTCCACATAATTGTATTCTGTAATTGTCTATAAGGTCTAGTTGCTTTATGGTGTTGTTCAAGCCTTCTAATTATTGTTGATCTGCAAAGTATTGGAAGTGGAGTACTGAATCTCCAACTATTGCAGACCATTTAGTTGGATTGTGTTTTTCTCATGTTCTTCTTCCTCCCAATCCTACTCCCCCTTCGTCCTCTTCTTCTTATTCCTCTTCTTCTTTTTATTCTACCATTCTTGCCCTTTGATCTAACTGTTTAATCCATTTACATTTCTGGCATTTACTTACAAGTAAGGATTTAAACCTGCTATTTTTCTATTTGTTTTCTATCCATCTGTCTTAGCTCAGGTTGCTATAACAAAAATGCCAGACTTGTAAACAACAGAAATTTATTTCTCATAGTTTGGGGGACTAGAAGTCCAAGATTGGGGTACCAGCATAATCAAGTTCTTGTGAGGGCCCTCTTTTGTACTGCTGATTTGTCACTTTATCTTCACATAGTAGAGAGCAGAGAAAGGAAGCAAGTCCTCTTATGACCCTATAAGGACTTATAAGGATTCTCATGATCTCATCTAATTTTAATTGCCTCCCAAAGGACCACCTCCTGATACAATCACATGGGGAGAGGTCAACATATGAGAGTTTTAACATATGATTTTTGGTAGGACACAAATATTAACTCCATAACAATGTTTTATGTCTGTCATGCTCCTTTCTTACACTATTACTGTGTCTTACATATTTACATAACTTAGCAGAGCCAAGACACACACAGATCTTACCAAACAGTAAGACCACACCCTACTCAAAGATTTGGGAGAATGTTCCAGGCTGGACTCATGTCTCTTAAACACCTTCAGTTTCTCAGTATTTGAACTGGAGGATCTATAGTAGCTCTCCTTTATTTGTCCTATCATTGTATGAAGGATGTGTGGGGACAGATAACTTTCAAAAGGACTGTATTCAAGGAGCTATAGTTGTGGATGCTCTGGACATCCTAGATAATGTGAGACTTGGGAGTTTTGGTGAAGAGGATGACTATATATTTGATTTGAGATGGTTTTGAGTTATTATAACCAGAGGATCATTTCAGACTGTATTTTTCAAAAACAGATATACTAATAACTATTTCATCACACATCATCTTCCTATGATATGAAGTTGAAACTCTTCCATCAAGAGAGAAGATTCAGGTGCCCTCCTCTTGAACTTTGGCAGACTTATGTAAAGACCTTGACAAATAAAGTGTGTCAGACATCTCACTGAGTGATTTACAAGTCAGATATCTCACTGAGTGATAAAATGTGATGTGGCTTCACCTGACTATCCCTCTTGAGACACATGCCTTAGGTGCCCTGAGATAACATATAAGAAATATGAGTACATGGAAGACACCATACTGGAGATAACATTTTGAGAGATCACATAGAGATAGAAAGAGTTGCTTGAGAAGCTGTGCCAGGCCTCAGCTCTTTGAATCTTCTTAGAATCAACTCCCAGATGGCTGAGTGAAATAGTCTTAAAATATTATATTCTCACCCTTTGAGACCTCCAACTCTTATACTAGACATTGTTAAGTAGGATAAACACTCCTTACTGCATCAGGTCAAAGTTTTGTCACACTCATGACATAATGTATTGTATTATACGACTATATTTTGGGGCAAGATGTTATACAAAATAGCAATTATTTTAACCATAAATTTAGTATAAAATATAAAACTTTTGTTAAACTTGAGTTAAATATTAGGGGCATAACTGGGTGGTGGGCATTGAGGGCACTTGATGGAATGAGCACTGGGTGTTATATACAACTGATGAATCACTAAACTCTACCTCTACCCCTGATTTTTTTATTTAATTGATTTTAAATTAAAAAAAACCCTGGGGGATATTTGGTACTGAATTAGCAGTCAGAAAATAGTTATAGTCTGGGCCCTACCACTAAGTAACTTGTGACTTTGGACAAGTCATTTAATTTGGAGGCTTTTGCTATCTTTTCTATAAAAGTAAGAAAATGGACTAAATTACTGCTAATTCCTAGAAACCTTTTTGTAATGGATATTAATATGAAACTTTCCATTTCATTTTAGGTTTAACATTATATGCAACCTATTATGGAACAGGACACTGCAAAAACATGGGTGTTATTTGGTAAGAATATGTGATTGACAAAAGAAGTCATTAATTTATAACTATGGTAAGTGCCAATCTAGATAAAACCACTTAGGTAAATTTATTATAATATAAATAATGATTATGTATCTAAAGATATGTTCAGTTATACAGAACTTAATGTCCACACCTATGTCCATGTCACTAGTGAGAATGGACATTTTAAAACTGTTCTTCACGATTCTTCCGAAGATCCAGATTAATACTAGGTTAAATTCACCATATGATTTAGGCAAGGAAAAGAGACAGATTGGCCTCAAAAGAGGTCCTTTTGCTAAAGGGATAGAAAAGTATTCTGGTAAATAATTCATTCTATGGGATGAGTCCACATGGTTCAATCTGAGTGTCCCACTGTTAAGAGAGAAAGGATTTTCAATACAATATAAGGTGTTTTACTTAAATATCTACAAATTTAGTGACCATGTGACGGTAGCAGCTCTCGTTCATGAGAGACCAAATATTGCCTAGTAGAAGTGGAAGGCATGCAAATGAATGGCAAATTATTGGCAGGGATTCCTTTGTAGAATCTTTTGGGGAAAACACAACAGATATCAACACAGAGATAAATACAAAAAGTTGGAGGAGATAGAGCTAAGAGGAATACTTCCTTTTTCAACATAATCTTTTGTTCTTAGTCCAATGTTGCCCTGGGAAATATTTTTTCTAGGTAAGTTTGATTAAACAGTTATTGGAAACTTTTCAACTGGTGCCAAAAAATTTGGCATGTTTCAATTGATGGTTGTTAATTTCACATACCTAGCATTCTCTACTCTTCAAGTCAAAGCTTATATTTAAAAAAATATATATATATGCATATATATGTATGCATATGAATATATATATATAATTAGTACTTTACTGTTGGTATGACAGTATTTCTTTTTATTGTCCACAGATGCCAGGTATTTCTATTCTAGAGATATCTATACTATAAATTTTATAAAAATATTGAAAGTACTTGACATGATATTTTGTTTAAAATATTTCTATTATTCTGAAGCTGGTGCATGGCTGTTCACATTGTATGCTTAGAGCTCTGGAGAGTAGAATGATTGAACTACCTATTTCAGATGTCTATAATAGTTTTGTTTATCTGAAATATACTACTCAATCATGGCAATCTTTTCCACTGAGCCTTGAAGAGGCTTCAAAATACTTCTCAAAACACCACCCTGGGCAATCACTATCAATCTGTTTAAGCTAGCATTGGAAATGAAATATGTATTTTCCATCTGTAGGTTAGAACTACTCTACAGCAATAACTACTCTTCTGATTTAGCAGTATAGATACAAGACTTACTCAGAAAAGGCATAAGAATGTAAATCTTCTAGCCTGTCTACTCCCTAATATGAATGATAAATAAGTGAATTGCTAGAGTTCTGGGAGTATATTTCAATGGTTCTTGCTATAAGTTCTCCTTTTCTCAAAGTACACAGTTGGATTGCAATTTTTTCTCCTCTTTTGAAGTTGCTTATGTACATGTGACTTGTTCTTGCCAACAGAATGTAAGCAAAAGTGATGTATATCTCTGAGCAAGTAAGTCCCCATGCCCTTGTCAATTTTGAATTATTTGTTGCAATGGAACCTCCATTAGCTTGAATCTGGAATGGCTACCATGAGAAGAACTCCTGCCAACATACCTTGGTGAGGTAGAAGAGAAACAAAAATTTCTGTTTCATGCCATTGAGATTGAGGATCATTTGTCAAGGAAAATAACTAATACCATGTCTATCATAACTAATTCCAGAAACTGGTACCTAGAAGTGAGTGGTTGGCATTAAAAAAAAAAAAAAAAACAATGATTATCTGACTTAATAGCTGAGCAGTTGATGGCTTATGAGTCACTATCAGAGCCTGGAAATATGGCAACCAATAATACCCACCAGAAAAATGCTTAAAGTGTCATTCATAGTAACTTTAGAGGTAGAATGTATGATTGATGAAATTATGTCTAGAGAAAGATTAGGAAACACAATTTTTTTAAGCATATTTCTGGTATATGTCTGCTGTGTTTGGCAAAGTATTAGAGAAGAGAAAAACCAAAGTAGTGTGGGACTTTCAAAAGTTGGACTAATGACCTCTGTGAGTTTACTCTTTCACATAAGAAATAAAAATACTGGGACGCCTGGGTGGCTCAGTTGGTTAAGTGGCTGCCTTCGACTCAGGTCATGATCCCAGCGTCCTGGGATCGAGTCCCACATCAGGCTCCTTGCTCGGCAGGGAGCCTGCTTCTCCCTCTGCCTCTGCCTGCCTCTCTGTCTGCCTGTGCTCGCTCTCTCTCTAACAAATAAATAAATAAAATCTTAAAAAAAAAAAAGAAATAAAAGTACTGCTAAACTATGATAATCAAACATTTTAGAACTTTTACAAATAACCAAAGGCACAGAAGAAAAACTGAAAAGCATTTATTGAGAGAAACTAGTGAAACTTAGTACAGACAGTGAGATCTTTGGCATTTTGCTTTGAATTATCCACATCTCCTTTCCCCAACTCCATGGTGTGGTAGTCAGGAGGGCTGGCAGACTCATAACCAGCAGAAGGATTTACCTCTTTGGGAGCTTGTGAAAAGCCACATCTTCAGAAAACATAGTATTTTGATCTCTTTTGAAAAGCCCCATTGGTAACCTTGTTGCTATTTGATCTTATTCCAAGCTCTAGTCTCCGGATAAAGTCCTATCCTCTGGGGCTTATTGAACACAATAATAATCACCTGGAATAGTTGACATCTCAGCTGCAAACTTATGTTCACACAAAAATCTGCATGCAAATGTTTATCTATAATTGGCAAAAATTTCAAGCAACCAAGCTTTCTTTCAATGGGCGGATGAATAAGTAAACAATGGTATGTTTATACAGTGTGTGTTATTTAGTGAAGAAAGGAAATGCCCTTTCAAACTGCAAAAAGACAGTTTAATCTGTAATGCATATTGCTAAATCAAAGAAGCTAGTATATAAAGGCTATATTTTATATGATTATATTATGTCAATCTAGAAAAGGTAAAATTATACATGCATTTATACATGCATTTAAAAGATTGGTGGTTTGTCACAGGTTCAGGGTAAGAAGGAGAGTAGAATAAGTGAAGCACATGGGCTATTTTTAGGATAGTAAAGCTGCTATATGATAGTGTCATGGTGAGTATATAACAGCATACATTTGTCAAAACCAATAGAACTTCACAGTCGATAGAATAAAACTTAATATATGCAATTAAAAAATCATTTAACAGGTCAGCAGATCTCAGTATGGAATGCAGAATGTGACAAAAGATTCTAAATCCATTTCAAATATAGGAAACTACTGAAGGAAGTGGGGGAAGCAATACTGAGCTGAATAATTTCAGAGCATTTAGATCCTTGAAAGCCAAAGGTAAAGAAACTACGGATTTATATTCTAGATAATAAAGTTGTTTCCCATTGAGTAAAGGTTAAGAATTCTGAAATCACTATATATTTATACTGGAATTAAACAATTAAGTAAATAAATGGCACATGGTGAGAGTCCAGTTTTTTCACTATTGGAGTGCGAAGTTATAGATAAACAAGGGGAGGAGGCTAGAAAGATCCATGTTGAAACAGATTAAAGTTGGAAGCATCAATATGAACTTACGTTTAGCTTAAAATAGAAGCAGATGATTACATATACAAGTGTTTGGGGATATATATGTACACACAAGCTAGTACACACACACACTTTCTTGCACTGTCAGTTGAGTGGCCTAGAAATAATGGCACTTCACTAGTTTTGCAAATGTTTATTCTATTGTATAGTGTTCCCTCCCTCCACTTTTTTGTTAGTGTTCTTTGACACACAAAATTTTTAATTTGATGAAATCCCATCTATCTATTTTATTTTCAATTACTGTGTGTTTGGTGTCCTATCTAAAAAAAAAAAAAAAAATTCTTAATCTAAGTTCATGACATTTTTCAGATTTCCGTCTAAGAACTTAATAGTTTTAGGTTTTAAATTCAAGTATTTGATCCATCTCTGTTATATTTATGTATAGTATACAGTAGGGGCTCCAAATTCATTCTTGTGCTTATGGATATCCAGTAATACCAACAATATTCATTAAAAATACTTTTCCCTGCCTTGCCAAAAATCAATGAACCATACTGTCCTGGTTTGCAATTTTTAGCTAGATACAAAATTGTTCTAAAAGAAATAAAAATTTATCTTAAAAAAATCCCCCTGGGATTTCTATTGGAATTTTACCTACAAGTCAATTAGGAAAGAACTAACATAGAAATGTTAAGCTTTTCAGTTCATGAACATGGAATAACTTTCTATTTACATAGGTTTTTAGTTTCTCCCAGAAATGCCATTTTTTAGTTCTGTATGTAGAGAGAGTTCTAACATTTTCTTTTCTGTTTAGTTTATTTGAAGTAATTTAAGTTTGTTGGTATCATTGAATTGTTTTTAGCATGCCATTTGAATTAATTGATGATACTAAAATTATATGTGGTAACTACTAAATTTACTTATTTTAGTAGTTGTTTTGAGGGTTCCTTAAATTTTCTATGTAAACAATAAAATATTCTGCAAATAAGGAAAGTTTTATTTCCTTTTTTCAAGGGATCATGCTTTTTCAAAAGTTTCTCATTTTATTGCAATATCTAAATACACTAAGCCAATGTAGAATAGATTTAGTGACAACAAGTACCATTGACACATTCATGGTCTGAGAAGGAAAGTATTCAAAATATAAATGGTTAACATAATTTAATTGCAATTATTCAGTGTGAAATTCTGATTTAAGATCATTAAAAAAAATTAAAAATTCACACTTAGAGATTATCAGATAAAACTTCCAATTAGATATTGTAGAAATTATCACTTCAGTTTGGCTAGAGAAGTTAATGAAGATCTGAGAATTTTTAAGTGAAAATTTCCTTTTATTGAAATATGTATATATAATATAATTCCATAAGTATAAACAAATGAAACATAATTTTTAAAAGAAAAATTGAATTGTACTTTTTTAAAAAAAAGTTGAAAGAGAGAGAGAAAGAGAGCAATAGAGCCCAAGCAGGGGTAATGTTAGGCAGAGGGAGAAGCGGGTCTCTCTACTGAGCAAGGAGCCCCATGTGAGACTCAATCCCTGGATCCTGGGATGATAACCTGAGCCAAGGACAGACACTTAACCAACTGAGCCACCCAGACACCCCCTAACTGAACTTTTAAATGTGAATATTAATTCCTCACAGTAAATGTATAGGGAATCCTTCTCTAAAATTGCATTAAATATGATATCATATTACATTGAAACATAAAAGTTCATAAATTGTATATATGAATTCAATATGGTTTAAACATACACGTAAAATGTTATTCTAATGGTTCATTATCTTTACAGATATAACACAGACAAGATAAATAAAAAGGTATACAAAAATAGAAACCTAGAATGTGCAAAGTACTGACGGTAGATCAATACAGCCTCGGTACAAATTTCCCTAGTAAAGCGGGGTAATTAACTTTCTCTTTGTCTGAATTAGAACACTATAAAATAAAGATAGCAACACTTTTATGTAAAGATAATCATTGCTTTAGTTATAGAGAAGATTAAGTTATGTGTGTGTACACACCTATATAAAATACTGACAAGGGTAATGATACATATGTTTCCTATATAAAGGTGTTAATTATCAATATTCTTAAAATATCTACACACTAATTAAATTACTTACATCTCAATAAGGATCAAAGGCATTCCACCTTAATATATTAAATGCCAAGTTCTCATCCACAGCTATAAAATTTCAAAATGCAGACCATTCTGTATTTAATTTTGAATGTTGCTGTCCGCACAAATCGTGTTCATCTCATCTTAGTTTCTTCCTATATTCTATGACTATTGTTTTATACCTGTACTTCATGATTTTTGATGACTGAAATATATTTTGCCATTCTGTTGATTCAATGTATTCTGCTTTTACCAAGGAAAAGTAAGATGCAAAGCAGCTACAGACAAGGGTAATGTCCCCTTAAAAGTTACTTAAAACAACCTCTTCATGATTTTTAAGATGATTTCCTGACATAAATTACATCACACTGTATGGGTTCTATATTCTCTTTTGCATTTGATAAATACACTACAGCATATTAAATTAAACACCCAAAGTTTATAAGGATACAAAATGTTTCTCTACATATCAGTTATTTATTTTCCTCTGATTGCTTTAAATATTTATATTATTTCAAAACCATTTGGACATGAAAAATTAAAGTATTCAACACTTCATAATTGTAACTAGTGGCACAGAGAATTAATACAACGATAGCATTCAGCTAGGTAGCTGATCTTGGCTGTGTAAAAGAATTGTGGTTAACAAAGTGAAATAGAATTTGCTCAGACCATTTCGTCAGTGTTTTCCAAACTCCAGGTTGTGACTCTGTGTCAGTGCAGAGTGTGTTATCACAAATTTTACATGAAATTATAGTTACTATTTGATTAACTTTATCCACATTGTGTAAATAGGGAATAGTGTTGAGGGTGGGGAAACTCGAGGAATGTGAACGTTTCCTAAGGGCTTATTTGCTTGGGGTTATTGGGTATGAATACTGATATTTTTAAAGTAGATATCATTATGATCATACTATACCTTAAAATTTACTCCACTAGCTACATTTCAAAATTTCTTCAATAAATATAGATTATATGAGATAACATAATCTTCACTTAGGATGTTAGACAAGTGCTTGGGTTCAACTTTTTTGTTTATATTAAAAATGAAAGAGAATTAGATCAGTTTATTTTTGAGTTCACTATTATTTTTTGGCATCATTTTAATCATAACATTCTGAAAATGATATTATCATTTGCAAAGGATAACTGCACTTATTTGAGGGTTGAGAGGGTAGTGAGAAGAATACCATAGCAATCTTTCTTCCTCAAATATTTTTTACTGTTCTGCAAGATTAAGATTCAGAAATGTCCATCTGATTTTTTTTTTTCATGTAATGCAAACTCTCTTCTTAATGCCCTAGCTTGTGAGACAAATATCATCTCTTACCTATCACCCCTGTCCTTAACACTCAGACACACACAACACACACACTCATTCTATGGTCTGTGAAGTGATATCTATAGTCTAATCTCACTGGAGTTTTTTTTTTTTTTTTTTTTTTTTTTTTTAAGGGGAACGCAAGAATACAGTCCCCATTACCACACATTTTTCAGTTGACTTTCCCACATTTGGGGAAATCGCAGGGGTCAGCACATCCAGAGTGTAATGGGTAAGACTTGGCCTGGGAAAACCATTTTCTTGGTCAAGGTATCTCCTCTACCAGGTAAGTATCACAGAAGTCTTTTTATGTTATATTCCCTTGTCCATGCATTTACCCAAACTGTTCACTCTGGAATATCCTTTCTCTTAGTTTTACTTGATGATGACTTCTCAGTATTCATCTTTGAGAAATTCTTTTAATTTTCATTTAAAATATGATGGTATGTTGAGCATCTGTGCAATATTTCTGCTTGCTAACTAATGAATAGCAAGCTGTGTAATTTTCTATCGTTTACTTCTATGACAGGCATAGGAAGTGTAGTAGAAAAAGCATTTCAAAATTAGATAAAAAATATATTTAAATACCCTTCTAATTCTCTTCAAAATTAGATAGAAAAATATATTTAAATGCCTCTTCTAATCCATTTAACCACTCATACGAACCCTTGGTTAGTAATGTAATCTTGGATAATTTTCTTAATTTCTATGAAAACCATATCCTAATTAGTAAATCTTAAATTATAAAAGAGCAAATTAATAAGAATTAAAGTAAAATTTGAAATTTATAAACATGTAGTTATAATTTTCTAATGTATTAGTTAAAATATAACAACAGTATCTTTTTCTTATGTGAGTCTGAATGTTCACAGAATTTAAATATACTTTCTAAATCAATTAAAACATAAATGTTTTAATGATAGAAATAAATGATCAAATTGAAACCACAAAAATTGATTTTAATAATTAATATTTGTGGCTACCATATAGTTCTTAAATTAAACTATTAGGAATTTTATTCCAGTGACAAAAAGGTCTATACTTGTTTTTATCTTTTGAAGCAAAGGATATTTATTTATTTACTTGTTTATTCCAAGGTGAATTAACATTTCACATTATTAAATTATCATATTTTGTTCTATATATTATATATGAGAACTTAACTCTATATTCTGCAAAACAATTATGACTTCACTGAAATCCTATTCATGAACAATTTTTTTTCTATGCATTTAGGAAAGACTACACTTATTTTTTGCTAACATGTTAACTCAAACCTTCAGTTGCAATTTGGGCCCTGCTGGTCAGTTCTTTTTTTTTTTTTTTTTTTTTAAGATTTTATTTATTTATTTGTTAGAGAGAGAGAGCAAGCACAGGCAGACAGAGAGGCAGGCAGAAGCAGAGGGAGAAGCAGGCTCCCTGCAAGGAGCCCGATGTGGGACTCGATCCCAGGATGCTGGGATCATGACCTGTGCCAAAGGCAGCCACTTAACCAACTGAGCCACTCAGGCATCCCACTGCTGGTCAGTTCTTAAACTACCAACATACATACAGTGAAAACCATCCTAAATAGCATACTATAGTCAGTAAATTCATTTGTATTTAATCCATGCACAACATATTTCTAGAATGTGGGTTCTAATTAGAAGAAATACAGATAATGAATACTTTGTGATTATTGATTATGAAGGCATTTAGTTAAATGTGGCCTTCATGAAATGCTCATTCACATTGTATACAAAAGTTCAAAGGCAGGTAATTTAGAGTCAAGAGCACAATTTATTTTTGTCACCAGTGTTTTAACTCCTTCAAACTAAATTAAAATAACTTTCTTTTAGAAAGGATTTTGTATTTTAAGAAATCCTTTTGAACAATCTAACAACAATTAGGAAAAATATTTCTTGGAAAATGTTCAAAGTATTTTCTTTAAAGCTTGTTGACAAAAGTGCCAAGAGAAATCTTCTGTATTCTCTATGTATATCCTAGTGGATACCTGATTGTAATATCTGCCATATATTCCTGCCAAATTGTAATCTTGGGAGGTTCAAGAGTGCTAATTATTTGTATTTGTTATTTTTGCATAATAGAAGCTATAATTTTGTATTCAGTTGAGTAGCTAAGAAATAAGAATACTCAAACCAACCTATATAATTATGATTCACTCACACACAATCTTATTACTAAGAAGGTATTATTAATATTTTTTGAACAGTCTCGCATCTTCAAATGTTGTCTTGAATTCTTAGAAGAATGTATTTGTTATGGACAGTTACAACTGAGGTTTAGCAAATCAATATCATTTAAGTGATGTTAGGGAAATTGTATAGGAAGTAAAGTGGCATATCCCAAGAGCATGCTAAAAATATAACAAATATACCAGTTGAGACTAATGATCCATCTATTTCAGTATGCTCAATATTATAGTTACCAAAGATATTTTAATTGTTTTATGAACTCTAAGCTAAACTATCTTCCATGAGTATGCGTTATGGTAATCTCTATCCACAAGGCTGGACCAATGGGCATTAGTTCTATGTCCAGAGTGGTTGCCAAATGCACTCATTCAATGATGATCTTGGATCTTCTAGTTGAGTCTTTGACTAAAAAAAAAAAAAGAATTATACACTAAGAACCTATTTTTAGTTAGCAATGTTATCACCAAGACAATGGTTTTCTTTTTTCTTTTTTTTCAAGATTTTAGTTATTTGAGAAAGAGCACGAGAGAGAGAGAGAGAGAGAGAGATAACAAATAAGCATGAGCAGGGATGGGGGGAGAAAGGCAGCGGTTAGGGGAGAGGCAGAATCTCTGAGCAGGGAGCCTGATGTGGGCTGGATCCAAAGACCCTGGGATCATGAACTGAGCATGATCATGATCATGACAGAAACTTAACTAACTGAGCCACCCAGGCACTCCAAGTCAATGGTTTTCCTTAAATATTTCCTCCAAATTGACATTGTTTATTTAACTCATTAGTTTTGCTGCTTGCAATTTTACCACAATAATTACATTTTGTTAAAAGCTTTATACATTAGTTTATATTTATCCATTGAATGTTTCTTTTTGGAGGTCTTTTTTTTGGGGGGGGGTCTTAATGCCATTTTTTCCCTGGTTGTTTCATTCCAATGAAATGCATTATTTCTGTATTATAAACATGACTGAACTTAAAATGAACTGTTAAGCCTTAAAATAATGCTTTTTTGAGGAGTAAATTTAAAATAAAAAGTTAAAAAAGGCAGAAAAAGGTAGATGGATGATTTGATCATAGATATGACAGATACAGAAAAAAAGGGAGAGAGAGGAAGGAAGGAAGGAAAGATGGAAGGGAAATTCATCACAAAATTAATCTTAATTGTATTCAGGTAATGGATAATAAAATATTATGGTGATTTTGCTTTTATTTTTACTTTACTATTTTTCTCAGTTGGATACCATCAGAATTTTTATAATTTGCACTTCAAACTAAATACTACAAAGCACTACTTTTAGATATTAGGCAAAAATAAAAAAGACAAGGCATATATGTATGTATTAATAATAATGAAAGAAATGACTAATGTCCAACATTGTAAAGTTAAAAAAATAAACTGAAACACTTTTATATTTGAGTGTAGGTAAACTAAAACTACTAACTTATCTGGCATCTGACAATTACTGTTCATATAAGATTCTATTTCTATGAAAGAAGAAATCAACACACTTTTTAGAGATTTTTTAAAAAAGAAGCAAGATGACTCTGAGATTCAGACATCCAGTTATTAAAATAAAACCATTCAAAAGTACTGTATGATGATGACTACAAATAAACTTCTCTGAACCTGACTATGGCAATTAAAAATAAATGAAAAATTGGACTGGATGACTCTAATGTTCTTATCAGTGCCAACAGTCTCATCAAACAGTCATTCCCAGGATTCTGTGTTTTTAGTCTGATGTTCTGATATCATCCTGAAAATATCTCAAAGCAAAATTTAGCAAAGAATGAAAAGATCTGCACGGTACTATGAAAACTGTTATGTCCTAAGACAAGTACAGCATTTCACCCGTAGGAATTGTGTACTTTGACTAAAATAAATGTTAAATTTAGTGAAACAATGTCAGTATTCATGCTGTGGTAAAACCTGATGATGCTACCCTGGCTGAGAGAATGATGAACATGACACATTATTATAATATTCATTTTAATGTTAAATTTTCAGTTTAAGTCTTTAAATCAGGTCAGAGACAATTTATGCACACCCATGTTTCTCTATTCTGTCAGTCATTATCTCTCCATTTTAATGCATGGCATCTAGCATTTAATTGAGTTTCTAAAAGGGACTAATTAATCATGAAATAGGTTTTAGCCAGGTTTTCAGGTTGAAAGTCATTAATGCCATATCTACTTGAAAGCAAAAGATTATACCTGACTGGAAAATGAACTATGCTATTATCTCACTAGAGAATGATACAGTAAGAGTCATTCTCTTGAAACAGTAAAGATTCCTTCAAACATATGTTCATGATTAAAATTAGGTTTTGCTTAGCATGGAAACTGTGAATGATACATTAACACTCTGTTTTTTTGAAAACTAATACAACTCTCATCTTTAGGATTAAGGAATATTTTATTTTTGGAGATTATATTTTTATTAAACTACATTGTCCTGATATAATTAAGAAATTTTTGCTGTTGTTGTTGTTTTTTTTAAGGAAGAGTATCTGTCCTGGTTTTTAAGTATAGAGGTGTAAATAGAATATAAGTAGAATTTAGTCCCACATAAATCTACTGTTCAAAAATCTGTTGTACTAAGTTTCAGTACACTTGTCCAAAAAAAAAAGGTAAGATGAATGAAAAAGCAAAACAGATGCTTAAAATGTTAGTTAATTTATATGAAATTTAATGAAACATTAATATCTAGGTTTTTTGGAGGTTGGAACAATGTGAAACTAAAATATAAAATAATAATAGAGGTATTCTTCATATACTTGCCCAGAATAGAATGGCAGTATTGATTAAACTTAGGTGCTTAGATATTTAACAATCATGTTAGACATGATTGTTTGGATTTATTATAAACATTAAAAATAACAGGTATAGTACATAGAACTTGCTTCTGCTTGAAATGCACTTTCCACAAATTTTAACATGACTCATTCTCTTTTTAAGGTGTTTTCCTTGAAGAAGTCCCTGACCATCCTAACTTTAAGTAATTATTTACTATTCTTGGTCTTCTTTATGTACTTTATTTCTTTTCATAGCACTTGCTACCACCAGAATTTATATCACATATTCTATAGTTTCCTTCTTTTTGTCTACTCCAGGAATATTAGCTCCACCAGAAGGGGAATTTTGCATCTGCCATTTTGTTTTTTACTCAAAGTACTTACAATATTTCAGGGCAAATAACAAATGTTCAACATAAGTTTACTGATTAAATCAAAGAATGAGTACATAATTAATTAATCTCTTTAGTCATATTGATTCTTTGTCTTTCATCTCTGATTTCTAGAATTTTTTTCTCAGATTTACCCTTCATTATACAGAATCAGAATTCAGCAGTACTAATATGGTTGAAGTCTTTTTTTTCCTAAATTTGCAATATCTTATTTACTTTTCTTGATTTGTATTGTAAAGTCCATCAGTTGACTATTTTAAATTTAATTTTATTGTTTGATTACATCAAATATCACAAAATTGGTTCTCCTATGTTCCCTTTTATTGAATACTTGGATGTATTTTTGGTCTTTTTCCTCTTTCCTAGAATAAATTCACAAACAATTCTGCAAATATTTTGAATGATTAATATTTTAAACATGGATTTCAAGGGAAGGAGGGGCAAGATGGTGGAGAAGTAGACCTTGTTTCAACCAGTCCCCTAAAGTGAGCTAATTATCTACCAGAACACTCTGAATACCCATGAAATCAGCCTGAGATGTAGGATTATACACTTATGGATCTCTACAAGGGCAAAAGACACCAGTGGAGAGGTAAAGCATAGTGGAAACACTCGGACTGATATCTCAGGATAAATAGAAAGGGGAGGGAGCCACCAGTAGAGACCCAGCGGAAAGTAGTACCCCAATACGAAAGTGCCCTGTGATTGAGGACCAGCATTAACTTGGAGTCTGGTTAAAAGCCTTCTAAAAGAGCAAAAGATATTAAGGGGTAACTGGTAGAATCAGTGGTCATGGGCCTGGGCCTAAGTCCATTGTCCCAGGACAGCCACCTCCAGTGACCACCTGTGCGGAAGAGTGTGGCAGAGCCCTGGGGTTGCACAGCTTGCACCATGGCTCACCTGGGCACACCCCCCTCCTCACATGAGGGAGTCTGGTGATGGCACCAGCCTGCACTCCCTAGAATGTTTGCACATTGCATGACTGGGGTCTGACCCACTCCCCGCCTGTGCCTAAGAAAACTCCATGCAGGCGCTATCCAGGGGTCTCTAGGACCAGCCAAGGGTCTGGATGCTCCCATCCCACACCTGAAGGATCTCAACATGATCTCTGGTCATGATCCCATGGTGGCAACCTGAGGTTTGGACCTTAGACAGCAGTCCCAGCAAAAACAGCCACTGGAAGCAAACTCCTTGGGCCAATATCACTCACAGTTTTAGTGGCATGGGGGTGCAGAGATAAGTGGATGCTTCAGGCAACCCCTGAGATGATGGCTGGGGACATACCTGCATGTGGGAGGTTGAATAGCTCAGCAGGGTTTGCAGAGGATGAGTCTGTGTGTTCTGGACCACCCAGAGGGAAGCAGACTGAGCTTTTCTCTGAGATGGAGGTCTGAGTGCAGTTTTCTTTCCACTAAACCTCCAAAAAGCCTCAAAAAGCCACCAAAGAACAAAAACCTCCAGAAACAAAAGCCTGAAAAACCGGTTTCCACAAAGCCCCACCCTTTGATAGGGGCCAGGAAGACTCAACCCAAGCAAGACTGAAAAACAACACGGGGTTGGGGGGGGCACCTGGGTGGCTCAGTGGGTTAAGCCTCTGCCTTCAGCTCAGGTCATGATCTCGGGGTCCTGGGATCAAGCCCTGAATCGGGCTCTCTGCTCATCAGGGAGCCTGCTTCCCACTCTCTCTCTGCCTACTTGTGATCTCTCTCTCTCTCTCTCTGCCAAATAAATAAAGTCTTAAAAAAAGAAAAGAAAAGAAAAGAAAAACAACATGGCAGTCCCTTCAACCTCGAAAGCAAGCCAAAAGGATGAGAGGACAACCACCACAGGGTCCTCATAAAACTGTAAAACCCCAATATCAGGCGAAAACAATATAGTAAGCTCTCAGTATTGGTCTAAAACCTGTTTATTTCTTAGATACAACTTTTATTTTTAGTTCATTCTCACTATTCTTGTTCTTTTAAATTTTTTTAAAGAAAAATTTTTTAACCTACTTACCATTACAACCAGAGGTTTAATATAACATATTCTATAATGACATTTAACTTGAACTTTTTTCATACATATACTTCCGTCTTTTCTTTTTCTTTTCTATTTTTTTAATACATATATAGGTATAAGCTTTGAGGTGATCCTCTTTCCCTAATCAATACTACCCCAAGATATAAACCAGTTTTAATCTAAGTTTAGTCCTTTAACAAAGATATCACGATATACCCAGGAAGAATCAAAATAAACTTCCTCACCCACATTGAAGATTTATAACCACTTGTCTTTTTCTTCTGTCAGTGTTTCTGTATAATTGTTTTTGTTCTGGTATTATATAAATCCTATCCTTGGGGTTCATTTTGGCTGAGTTCATTGTTTTTTTTTTTTTTCTTGTCATTTACTTTTGTTGGTCTTTTTGTTTGTCCACTTGTTTGTTTGTTTGTTTACCTTATAAATCTTACCTTTGAGGCCCATTCTGGCTGGGTCTTCTCTCTCTCTCTCTTTTTTTTTTTTTCTCTCTCTCTCTCTTTCCTTTTTTCTTTCTTTTTGGTGGTGACTCCCAATTGCTCAGAAACATTCCAGGGTGCACCTTGCCTGGACTGAGGTTGATATATTCAGCTGTACATCTGCTCAACCACCTCTCACCAAAATGACAAGGAGGAGAAACACCCAACAGAGGAAAAATTCAGAGACTGTGCCCTCTCCATCAGAACTATTGGATAAGGACATAAAAATTATGTGGGAAATGGAATTCAAGGTAACAATTATTCAGGCGATGGCTAGGTTGGAGAAAACCATTAGTTACTTCATAGAATCTCTAAGGCAGAACTGAAAGCCACCCAGGAAGAAGTTAAAAATGCTATCAGTGAGATCAAATCTAATCTAAGTACTCTAAAAGCTAGGGTAACTGAGGCAGAAGCTAGGATAGTGATCTAGAGGACAAACTGATAGAGAAAAAGGATCAGGAGGAGGCATGGAAGAAACAGCTTAGAAGCCATAAAAACACAATTAGGGAAATAAATGATATTATGAAACATTCCGACATCAGAATTATTGGGATCCCTGAGGGGGAGGAGAAAGGATGAAAGTTTTCCCAATCTGGGGAATGGAACCAGTGTTCTTGTCCTAGGGGTAGAAAGTACACCCCTCAAGGTCAACAAATCTAGAAAGACCTCGAAGCACTTGATTGTGAGACTGATGAATGATAATTTTAGACAAGAGCTTTTGAGAACAGCTAGGAGGAATAGATTCCTCACATACAGAGGAAAGCCCACCAGAATAATATCAGACCCATCCACAGAAACCTGGCAAGCCAGAAAGGGCTGGCAAGACATATTCAGGGCACTAAATGAGAAGAATATGCAGCCAAGAATACTTTATCCAGCAAGGTTGACATTCAAAATGGAGAGATAAAGGCTTCCAAGACTGTCAAGGTTTGTAAGAGTATGTGACCACCAAGCCTGCACTACAAGAAATATTAAGAAGAAAGAACCCAAGAGTGACATAGGACAGAAATTTACAAAGACAATCTGAAGAAACAAGGACTTTACAGGCAACATGATGTCAACAAAAACGTATCTTTCAATAATCACTCTCAACGTGAATAGCCTAAATTCTCCCATAAAATGGCACAGGACTGCAGATTGGATAAAACAACAGGACCTGTTCATATATTGCCTACAAGAGACCGATTTGGAACCTAAGGATATCCAGACTGAAAGTGAAGGGATGGAGAAACATCTTTCATATCAATGGACCACAAAAGAAAGCTGGGGTTGTGATTCTTATATCAGATAAATTATATTTTAAACTAAAGACTGTAGTCAGAGATAAAGAAGGACACTACATCATTCTTAAAGGGTCTATCCACCAAGAAGATCTAAAAATTATAAATATTTATGCCCACAATATGGGATTAAACAACTACATAAGACAATTGTTAATCAAGATAAAGAGTCATATTGATATGAATACATTGATAGTAGGGGATCTTAACATGTCACTCTCAGTAATAGACAGATCATCCAAGCAGAAAATCAATAAAGAAACAAGCACATTGAATGACACATTGGACCAGATGGACCTCATAGATATATACAGAACATTCCACCCTAAAACAAAAGAATGCTCATTCTTCTCGAGTGCACATGGAACTTCCTCCAGAATAGACCACATAGTGGGTCACAAATCAGGGATCAACCAATACCAAAAGATTGAGGCTATTCCCTGCATATTCTTAGACCACAATGCTTTGAAACTGGAACTCAACCACAAGAGGAAGTTTGGAAGGAATTCAAACACTTGGAAGCTAAAGACCACCCTGCTTAAGAATGTTTGGATCAACCAGAAAAACAAAGAAGAACTTAAACAATTCATGGAAACTAATGAGAATGAAGACACTTTGGTCCAAAAACCTATGGGATATAGCAAATGTAGTCCTAAGGGGAAAATGCATAGCCATTCAAGCTGCCCTCAAAAAAATTGAAAAATCCAGAATTCTTACTCTCTTACTGTAAAGAACTGGAGAATGAACAACAAATTAAGCCAACCCCCACACAAGAAGGGAAATACTCAAGATTAGAGCAGAGATCAATGAGATAGAAACTAGAGATACAATAGAACACATCAACGAAACTAGAAGCTGGTTTTTTGAAAGAATCAATAAGATAAATAACCTCTGGCCAAACTAATCCAAAAGAAAAGAGAAAGGACCCAAATTAATAAAATTAGGAATGAAAAAGAGAGATCACGACTAAACACCAATAAAATAGAAACAATCATCAGAAATTATTATTAACAGTTATATGCCAATAAGTTTAGCAACCTAGATGAAATTGATACATTCCTGGAAACCTATAAACTTCCAAAGCTGAATCAGGAGGAACTGACAACCCAAATAGGCCAGTATCTAGTAACGAGATTGAAGCAGTGATCCAAAATCTCCCAAAAAACAAGACCCCACGACCTGATGGATTCCCTGGAGAATTCTACCAAAAACTCAAAGAAGAAACAGTACCTATTCTCCTTAAACTGTTTCAAAAAATAGAAACAAAAGGAAAACTTCCAGACTCTTTTATGAAGCCAGCATTACTCTGATCCCCAAACCAGGCAAAGACTGCACCAAAAAGAATTTCCAACCAATATCCCTAATAAATACAGATACCAATTTTCTCAACAAGATCCTAGCTAATAGGATCCAACAGTACATTAAAAAGATTATCCACCATGACCAGGTGGAATTTATCCATGGAATGCATGGATGGTTCAACATTCACAAATCAGTGTGATAGAACAAATCAATAAAAGAAGAGAGAAGAACCACATGGTCCTCTTAATTGATGCAGAAAAAGCATTTGACAAGATAAAGCATCAATTCCTGATTAAAATGATTCAAAGTATAGGAATAGAGGGAACATTCCTCAAGTTCACAAAATATATTTATGAAAAACCCGAATATCACCCTCATTGGGGAAATGCTGACAGCCTTCCCTTTAAGATCAGGAAAATGACAAGGATGTCCACTCTCACCACTCTTATTCAACATAGTACTAGAAGTCCTAGGAACAACAATCAGACAACAACAACAAAAAAAAAATAAAAGGTATTCAAACTGGCAAAGTAGAAGTCAAACTCTCTCTCTTCACAAATGACTTGATACTTTATATGGAAAACCTCAAAGATTCTACCCCCAAACTACTAGAACTCATATAGCAATTAACTAATGTGGTAGGAAACAAATTCAATGTACAGAAATTAGTTTCTTCTTTACACACTAACAATAAAAAAAAATGTAAGGGAAATAAGATAATTGATTCCATTTATTATAGCACCAAGAACCATAAGATACCTGGGAATAAACCCAACCAAAGAGGTAAAGGATCTGTACTTGAGGAATTACAGAACACTCATGAAAGAAATTAAAGAAGACACACAAAAAAATGGAAGAATAAACATTGTTAAAATGTCTATACTGCCTAGAGAAATCTATACTTTCAATGCCATCCTGATCAAAATTCCACTGGCATTTTTCAAAGAGCTGGAACAAACAATTCTAAAATTTGTATAGAACCAAAAGAAACCCTGAAATGCTAAGGAAATGTTGAAAAAGAAAAAAGAAAAAAACTGGGGGCATCACACTGCTTAATTTCAAGTTTTTTACTACAAAGTTGTGATCACCAAGAAAGCATGGTACTGGCAGAAAAACAGACTACATAGACCACTGGAACAGAGTAGAGAGCCCAGATAAGGACCTACAACTCTATAGTCAAATAATCTTCAACAAAGCAGGAAAAAATATACAGTGGAAAAAAGACAGTCTCTTCAATAAATGGTGCTGGGAAAATTGGACCGTTATGTATAGAAGAATAAAACTCGACCATTATCTTACACCATACACAAAGATAAACTTGAAATGGATAAAAGACTCCAACATGAGGCAGGAATCTATCAAAATTCTAGAGGAGAACATAGGCAGTAACCTCTTTGACATTAGCCACAGCAACTTCTTTCAAGACATGTCTCCGAAGGAAAAAGAAACAAAAGTGAAAATGAACTTTTGGGACTTCATCAAGATAAAAAGCTTCTGCACAGCAAAGGAAATAGTCAACAAAACAAAAAGGCAACCCACAGAATGGGAGAAGATATTCGCAAATGACACTACAGACAAAGGGCTGATATGCCAGATCTATACAGAACTCCTCACACTCGACCCACACAAAACGGATAATCACATCAAAAAATGGACAGAAGACATGAACAGACACTTCTCCAAAGAAGATATCCAAATGGCTAACAGACGCATGAAAAACCTTTCCTCATCATTAGCCATCAGGGAGATTCAAATCTTAACCACATTGAGATACCACCTTACACAGATTGGAATAGCAAAAATCAACAAGACAGTAAACAACAAATGTTGGAGAGGATTTGGAGAAAGGGTAACTCTCTTACACTGTTGGTGAGAATGCAAGTTGGTGCAGCCACTTTGGAAAACAGTGTGGGGATTCCTCAAAAAATTAAAAGTAGAGCTACCCTATGACCCTGCAATTGCACTACTGGGTATTGCTCCAAAGATACAGATTTAGTGGAAAGAAGGGCCATCTGTACCCCAATATTCATAGCAATAATGACCACAGTCACCAAACTGTGGAAAGAACAAATATTCCCTTCAATGGACAGATGGATAAAGAAGATAAGGTCCATATATACAATGTAATATTATGCCTCCATCAGAAAAGATGAATACCCAACTTTTGTATCAACATGTTTGGGACTGGAAGAGATTATGCTGAGTGAAATAAGTCAAGCAGAGAGAGTCAATTATCATATGGTTTCACTTACTTGTGAACTATAAGGAATAACATGGAGGACATTGGTAGATGGAAAGGAGAAATGAGTTGAGGGAAATCATACAGGTAGACAAACCATGAGATATAGACATATACCATGAGATATAACCTGAAGTTCTTATTTGATCTCTAGCAACAATACACTCATTGATATAAAAGAAACACTCTATCACTCTATTTGACTTGAAAGGAAACACTCTATTAAACAAATTATAAGGACAGGGAAAGTTTATTGATAATAGCACACTTAATCATACTCAGAAAACACTGATAGGTACTTTTATTTCAGATTACTTAAATAAAATGTCACCTATTGAGGTAAAATTAGGAAAGTATTATACCATGTGAGAGGTAGGCATAATTAACAAAAAAATACATAATGAATGTTGATGATTTTATTCTTTAAAAATATTGAGTAATCCTTTATAAATGGTTAAAGGATGGATTTGATCATTTCAGTTTAGAGAAAACAAAATAATATTATGATAGACAGGGTTTCTAGCTTTTCGGCAACCATATAACATTCTAGCTATGTTTGGAAATTTAGAAAGTTACATCTCTCTCCCTAGAATTTTCTTTTCTTTTTTCCCCCAGATTTTTCCAAAACAAATTTGTTCTAGACCTACAATCAAGGTAGAAACCATAATTAAAGAAAATTATATTTCCCTACTTCCTTTCAGTTAGAATGTTAACTTATTATGTAGGCCCCATTTAAATGGTGTATTCATGTAAGACTTCCATGGGAAGAACAGACTTGAAACTCACTTTGCTTGTGAATTTGACAGCAAACCTCTCTTACTTTCAGGAAATGCCATGTTTACAAACTCAATTTCTCAGTGTAAAGGGCAGTTAATGGACAATGAATTATTTTTTTTCCTGTTGTTTGGTGGGGCTAAAGCAGTAAAATCTTGTAAAGCCATTTCTATACAAGGTTTTGTACATTATTCCTAAAAATTTAACCTAGAAATTGGTTCTCTTGCTTTTAAAATTCTCTGAGAGATCCAGTAAGATGTTTCTACTTCTTACTTAATGTCAACTTTTTCTTCCCTTTCATCTAAATGAAAAGTTAAAGAAATTATATCCCTTCTCTTTTCATATGCTTCTTTATTTGGGGGTATTTTGTCCTGTCAATATGTCTGTCTAGTACCTAATCATATTAATTATTACTGTGATCAATTCATAAATACTGGTGGGACATTGGAGTTTACACTCTTGAAAGCTTCTGGTATTACTTCAGGGTGGCATAACTGAACATGTAATAACTATACTTCTAAGGAAAAATGAACAGAGGTAAAAAATATGAGCATAATGATTATAAAGTATTTTTAGGAGAATCATCTGTAAATGGTTAATCACAAAGAGAGTGGAAGCAATAAGCTCAAAGGAAAGTCTCATAGTCATTATTAGTATCACATTTATTTGTGTATATGTTTTTCTCTTTTCTTGTCAAATATAAATCTAAGAAGACATGTCATATATATGTATTTAACTTTGTATCTCATTTGGATTGCATAATTCTGGATACATGGCCATCACTACAATATTTGTTACATGAAGGAAAATAAATCTGTTCTAGATCTTTCTGCAGAGTTTTAATTAAACTCCTTTAATCTCAATTGAAAAACTTATTTAATGGTACCAGCTGTTTCCAGAACCTGTAAATCTTTGATATACGACTGTCTGTGGTACATAAGGCTGAGACAGTCTTTCAAGGCTAGTTCCGAGCAACTCTAAGTCATAGTAATTGCTCTGTGAAATAGTACAAAACCTGTTTACTTTATGTGTGCAGTATAGCACTTTACTCTTTTGGAATATTGTAAGATGACAAAGGATTTTTGAAGGCCTGAGAAAAATCCAGAAATAGTATCAACAACAGCATAGCTGTTGGAAACTTTTTAAAAGAAACTTTTCAACTAAAATAAAGCAAAATGAGTGTCAAATCATCTTACTATTATAGCTAGGTAAAACAAAATGTTCTAAACTGGGTTATATAATAAAATGTTAAGTAAATAAAATAGACAGATCTTATAATAAATTGACAGTGTTTTAATTCAACAAAATCACATTAATAAAGGAAAGTATGAACTATTGATTTTTTTTTTATAAAACACAAATTTTAGTCTAAAGTAGGTGCAGTAGTTCCACAGACAAAACACTCACTGGAATGATGTTTTCTAGCTTGAGCAAGATCAATAATTAACTTTAGATCAGTCTATATGAAAATTAATAATAGCAGAAGACATACAATAAGCAGTTTAGCAATTTTTTTTTTCTTTTTACCAGCAGCATTTGTCATAAGTTAAAGACTATTACTTACAATAACAAGACACCTAATCTTTCAGAAAAGTCTTCATACATAATATTATATTAAGTAACACTGAGGACCACAGGGGAAGGGAGGAAAAACTGAATGGGAAGAAATCAGAGAGGGAGACAAACAATGAGAGACTTTGGACTCTGGGAAACAAACTGAGGGTTACAGAAGGGAGAGGCTTGGGGTGGATGGGGTGATAGGTATTAAGGAGGACACAAGTTGTGAAGAGCACTTGGTATTTTATGCAACTAATGAATTGTTGAACACTACATCAAAAACGAATGATGAGGGGCTCCTGGGTGGCTCAGTGGGTTAAAGCCTCTGCCTTCGGCTCAGGTCATAATCTCAGGGTCCTGGGATCAAGCCCCGCATCGGGCTCTCTGCTCAGCGGGGAGCCTGCTCCCCCTCTCTCTCTGCTTGCCTCTCTGCCCACTTGTGATCTCTCTCTCTTCAAATAAATAAATAAAATCTTTAAAAAAAAAAAAACGAATGATGAACTCTATGTTGACTACTGAACATAATAAGAAAAACACAAAAAAACAGATAAATATCATCGTCTATTTAATTCTTCTACTTGTAGTCAATATTTAAGTTGTTTACTTATTATCATTAAAACTGTAATGAACTCTGCAAATTTCCTCACACGTTTAGGATCATTGCCTCCAGTTTGATTTCCATATGTGAAATTATTCTATTAAAGGGATGCAAAATTTTAAAAAGTGTATATTGGTAGATTGCTTTCCAAAAGGAAAGTGAAGATGCATTGAACCTGAAACCAAATTCACATTGAGTCATATCAGAAATGTCTCCCTTAGGAAATTTTTCTACATATCCAGACTAGTCTTAATGCTCCAGATCATGTAGTGATTGCATGTTGAGTATTTTGAGCTTTATACAATTAGTATCTGCCCCCAAACTTCTTCCATCTAAAAAATATTGGTTAATTAGTGACACTTAAAAGGACAAAAAAAAAAGAGGAAAAAATTGACATTTATAATACTGTGTTTGCTCTCTAACCTTTAGTCCTCACAAGAGACTGAAGAGTTGTTATAGTTGTATCCATTGTACAGAACATGAAATTCATGATCAATGAGACTAAATAAATTGTCCAAGAAAGCAGCATTGTTGGCAAATGTCTAATCTGGGATTTGTATCCAGCTACTTGTGAAGAACTCCTTTATTTTCTCTTTATTAGAGCATACTATCCTTTCTTTAAGGTCCAGCTTCTTGGTAAATCTTACAAACGGATCTCTCAACTTCTTCAATATCTCTTTTTTCTTGGATAAATAAAAATAATAATTTTCATGTGCTATTATATATATACATAAGAGTGATTCTGAAACTTGTGCATGAAAGCCTATTTAATAGCTCTGTGACACTTAGTGAGTTATCTGAACCTCATTGGGCCACAGCTTATCTAAAAATTGTGGTGATAATAATATATCCACCTCAAAAGGTTATTATACAAAGTATATATATATATATATATACACACATATATATATATATACTTTATATATACAAAGTATTTGGAATAATATCACAGTTATAAGTGTTTGTTACCATAATTATCATGGTTTGTAAAAATTATTTCCACCTTTTGGGTTGCAACATTTTGGACCTACTTCTTCAGTTTCAAACACCTTGTCTTTGTTATCAATAAAAAAAATGAAATCATGACCCTCCTTTTTCACAGAGAATCCAATACTGAGTTGAAAAATTCAGTAATAATTTAATCTTTTGAAAGGCAAAAAATAAATAAAACAAGACCAAACAAACAAAAAAACAAAAAACAAAAACCCTATTCCTAAATATGTCTTCTGTTCTTAAAAAAATGTCAATTTCTCCTCTTTCAGGAGTAAGAATTGGGCAAATGAAAAACTGGCCTGAGCAAAGTTAGCCTCTCACTTTTAAAACATCAGGAATGTCAAGAAAAGTTTAAAGTAGAATATGTGAGACTTTGCTATTTTGGAAGGCATCTCAAATACAGATTTGAAGCTATGGAAAAGGATAGTGAGTGGGGCACCTGGGTGGCTCAGTGGGTTAAAGCCTCTGCCTTCGGCTCAGGTCATGATCCCAGAGTCCTGGGATTGAGCCCAGAGTCAGGCTCTCTGCTTGGTGGGGAGCTTGCTACCCTTCCTTTCTCTCTGCCTACTTGTGATCTCTGTCAAATAAATAAATAAATAAATAAATAAATAAATAAATAAATAAATCTTTCAAAAACATAAAGAAAAAAAAAGAAAAGGATAGTATAAAATATTCATTAGTCAAACATATGTGGTAAGTTCAAGGTCAGAGTTATCTATTAAAATAGACACAGGGATAAAACAAGTAATTTCTAAAAGACAGTTTTAGAGAAGTCCAGTATCAAGTCAGTATTGCACATACCTGCACCAATCATATGAAGAGAGCTTTTGGAATAGAAAATGTAGTTGTTGAAACCAAGATTTTGGTAACTTAGCCAATTAGATATTATGCAAAAAACAGACAAACAACAACAACAAAGGTTCCTATTTTAAATTAAAACCTACATTTTACTTGCATAGATGGGCTAACAAGTTACCCCAAATTATTGGCCACCAAATATGAAGAGGAAACTGAAAGACAAGGACCATAGTGTCTCAGAAGCCAGAGCTCCCATAAAGAACATAGAACCCTAAATTTTAACCAGAAACAAAAGGAAAAAGAAAATCCACAACATGATAAATAGGAACTGGTTGCTCACATAATGCTAGCTCAAAGTCCAAACACCTCTGTGAAAGGGAAAAGTATTTAATAAAAGAAACAAACCAAAAATCCCACTTTCAAAGATATCTTAGAAAGAAGCAATTAATTTGAATGAGATAGCAGGTGGACAAAATAATACATCCTAAACATTTGATTAAAAAGTGTTCTCTCATATTACTTAGCCATCAAAAAGGATGAGATCTTGCCAATTTCAACAACATGGTTGGACCTAGAGGGCATAATGCTAATGAAATAGGTTAGGAAGAGAAAGACAAATACCATACGACTTCACTTATATGTGGGATATAAAAAAATAAATATGTAACACAGATGAATAAATACCTAAAGAAAAAGCAGATACAGACCCATGAATACAGATAACAAATTGATGGTTTCCAGAGAGAATACATGGGCAAAATGGGTGAAGGAGAGTGGGAGATACAAGCTCCAAGTCATGGAATGAATAAGTCATAGGGATAAAAGGAAAAGTGTACAGAATATGGTCAATGATATTGTAATAGCATTGTACGGTAACAGCTGGTAGCTACACTTGAGGTAAACATAGCATAATGCATTTACTTGTCAAATCATTATGTTGTACACCAGAACTAATGTAATATTTTATGTTGATTATACTTCAGTTAAAAGGGTGTTCTCTTTACAGGAGTTTTGTATTTGAAATCTGAAGCTAATTAATAAAACTAAAATACTTCCATTTTGGAAATAAACACAAGAACTTTTTTGAGGAAGACTTTAATGTAAACTCACAGAATTCCCACGAATATCCATAAAATGTAAGTCCATATTAAATACAATGGGCAATTAATATATGAACAGATGTTTAAATAATGGAGGAGAGGAGGAGAAAAATAAGGAAGGATTGGAACAAAACTTACTTAAATTGAAAGTGCATATTTGATTTTAGAAAATACTTATTATCCATGCCTTTGTAGTTTCAATGAGAGATTTCATTCCAGAATTAAAATTTCAGTACAGCTACCACACAAAATTTAATATACAATGTGAGTTTCTTACTGTTATGCTATCAGGTACACTTGCAACTTCAAAGTCTAACTCAATAAATCTCACTTTACTGAAACTATCATCATTTTTTAAATTTTTTCATAACAAATATCACGAAACACTTTCTTCACTAACTAAAATATAATGAACCTATAATTCACTTTAAAATATATATCTATAAATATACATGTATATGCATATAATGCTTTGTATTATATAATGAAAGAATTAAAAGAAAATTTTAGTAAAATTATATGTAGCTCAACATGTAACTGCTGGATCACATTATTGGGGAAATAATGACAGCTTATAACCTACATGTGAAGTCACCTTGGAAGTACAAATTCAAGTGTAATTGATACAGGCATTTTTTAAAAATATTTATTTTATTTGAGGGAGAGAGTTAGTGAGGGAGAGAACTTGAGTAGGGGGAGCAGCAGAGGAAGAGGGAGAAGCAGGCTCCTCACTAAACAGGGAACATGATGTGGGGCTCTATCCCAGGACCCCAGAATCATGACCTATGCTAACCACAGATGCTTAACTGACTGAGCCACCCAGATGCCCCATACATGTACATTTTACAGGTGACTCAAATCAAAAGTACACCTGCCACTGGTGATATGATTTCTTGAAACTATATACAACTCTTGGTTAAATCCAAACGTAAGATAGACAAGCATTTTCCTTAGTATTAATCACTGTGTTTTACAAATTACTTTCACATAATAAAAACAAAATCTGATTTTCATTCAAAATCACTTTATTTGTTTATTTTAAAATATTTTGTCTACTAAATAGTGATTAAAACAAAAATATCCTTGATAGCAATAGGCATGTTCCAAATAACTGTTAATTTCTTAAAACTTGCAGCTACAGAAGAATATATTAGCTACTTAAATAACAGCTTTATACTTTAGAATGCACCAAAGCTAAAACACAGTATTATTCAGCCAGCCAAAGAGTTGCCTGGAAGTTGGAAATACAACTGCAAAGAAATCACACTTGGTTCATGTTAGTTTGAAGTCTATAGTCTAGTGGAAGACAAAGAAATAGAAATTAAGACCCTTGAAGTAAAATGTTAGTCTTCATCTCATCAAAACCTAGCATTAAAGTCATATTGGTGCACAAAACAAATATGAACAAGAAATGCAGCATTGGGTAATTTTTGTAGAGTTCAGAATAAAATACAGTTTTGGTGGAAGAGAATAAAACATTCTGAGTTTTTTATGTAAACATATATATACAAATACACTAATTAGTAAATAAAGAGATGGTTGAAGTGTGGCTTTTAAAAATATCTACAAGTGAAATCAACCTCCTTAGAAATGTCATAAGTAATTAGACTGATGTTTTTGATACATATAAATGACCAATCCCTATTTATCGATTTAGTTTACTTATTTATTTATGAAAAGCTCTTAATACTATGTCCAATAACTGTGCAAGACAGTATATCCATGAAAAAACACCATGAACAATCACACTGAATTTCCACAAATGAAGATATGCAAATTATGTTGTTAAGATAGACAAGGGTGGATATGGAAAGTGGAGAGAAAAGAAAGACAGGAAGAATGAGGTTCCTGATCATAATGTCATTTTGGAAGTTGGAAATTTATCCTGAAGATGTAGAGGGATTAAAGAATTTTAATGAAGAGACTAGCATGATCAAATTTTTACTTTAGAAATATAGCTATTACTGATATTTGCAATGATGTTACAGATAAAGGGCTGGTATCTAAAATCTCTGAAGAACTTCTCAAACTCAACACTCAAAAAACAATAACCAAGTCAAAAAACGGGCAGAAGACACGAACAGACAATTCTCCAAAGAAGATATACAAATGGCTAACAGACACATGAAAAAATGTTCAACATCACTAGTCATCATGGAAGTACAAATTAAAACCACAATGAGATACCACCTTACACCAGTTAGAATGGCAAAATTTAACAAAACGGGAAACAATAAATGTTGGGGAGGATGTGGAGAAAGGGGAACTCTCTTTCACTGTGGGTGGGTATGCAAGCTGGTACAGCCATTCTAGAAAACAGTGTGGAGGTTCCTCAAGTCATTAAAAATAGAGCTACCCCACCACCCAGCAATTGCACTATTAGGTATTTACCCCAAAGATACAGATATAGTGAAAAAAGGGGCACATGTACCCCAGTGTTCATAACAGCAATGTCCACAATAACCAAACTGTAGAAGGACACGAGATCCTTTAACAGATGAATGGATAAAGAAGATGTGGTTCATATATACAATGGAGTATTATTCAACCATCAGAAAGGATGGATTCCCACCATTTGCACTGACACGGATGGAAGTGGAGAGGATTATGCTAAGTGAAGTAAGTCAAGCAAAGAGAGACAATTTTCATATGGCTTCATTCATATGTGAAACATAAGCAATAGCACAGAGGACCATAGGGGAAGGGAAAGAAATCTGAAGGGGGAAAAAATCAGAGAGAGGTGGGTGGAAAGGGTAAGAGTGTGATGGGTATTGAGGAGGGCCCAGCACAGAGGACCATAGGGGAAGGGAAAGAAATCTGAAGGGGTAAAAATCAGAGGGAGGTGGGTGGAAAGGGTAACAGTGTGATGGGTATTGAGGAGGGCCCATGTTGTGATGAGCACTGGGTGTTATATATAACTGATGAATAACTGAACACTACATCCAAAATTAATGATGTACTATACAATGGCTAGCTGAAGATAATAAAAAAAGAAATAAGTATGGCTATCAACAGTATGGAAGATAGAGAGGATGGGAACAATGTGCATAGAAAATAAAACATTCTCCCATGTTAATAATTTTAGGAAATGGAGACAAAATATTCAGAACCAGCAAGAGAAAAAGAGGAAGAAATTTGTAATAGAGCCAATACAGGAGAATCTAAACTCTATTTCCTGTTATTATAGCAACTATTTCAACCATAGTGTAACTATGGCTGTTCACTGGTTTTAATTGCCATGTATATAATTAGATTCCATATATCAAGTTTAAGATGCTGTAAGTTATATTGAATCATGATTTCATTTTACTATTTAAGAAAGATAAATTTCCAGCTCCACTATTACATAGTGCTAAATTGACATTGATTGTAGAATGGATTCCAATTCCACAAATAACAAAATGAGAAAAAATGTGCATCTTAGAATTGATAAAATATGTTTGGTTTTTGTTGTTGTTGTTGTTGTTGTTTTCATAATATGAGTTCAGGTTTTCTCAAAAAGAACTTTTCTTTTATAAGGCTCATTTGAAAGAAAACATATCTGGAATGAATAAAAGATGTTACAGGTTTAGGGAGATCCATGGAATTTTCAGACACTGAAATGTGCAGTGTTGCCACTGTAGGTGGCAATGTGCAGGTGAGTGTTGCCAAAAACAAGAGAGCTAGCACAAAATTTATTTCCTCTGCTTGTTCCACATGGTCAGAGTAATAATGGCCAATTATTACCACCTTTGTTTGTAAAGGACACTAGCATCCTTATTTTCATCTGTTTCTCAATTAAAAATCTTTGTTCCCTTATATTTCCACTTCTCTTAATTTTGGCAATTTCACCTTTGATGTCATTTTTTAAAGATTTTATTTATTTATTTATTTATTTGAGAGAGAGAGAGCACAAGTGGGGGGAGGAGCAGAGGGAGAGGAAGAAGCAGACTCCCTGCTGATCCAGGACCCCAGGATCATGACCTGAGCTGAAGGCAGAAGCTTAACCAGCCGAGCCACCTAGGCACCTCGAAGTCATTGTTTTTATGAGCACCAGTATATTACACATGACTTGATACATGTAAATGACCAGTCCTTATTTGTCAATTTAATTTACTCATTCATGTATGAAAAGGTTTTTTTTACATTATGACTTTATTTTACATTATGACTAGTTATCCCCCAAAAATTGCTTGTTGAACTAATACATAATGAATTCTGACTCCTAGAGCTTCCCACTAACCAATAAATAATGCACCTCATTTGAATTAAGTAAACATTCAAATTCAGAAGTTTTGAAATTTCTGAGTATACTATGTAAATTTAAGAGTTTTAGCCATTACAAATGCTTTGTGGATTCAACTGAAAAGTAAAAAGAGATGAAAAGTGTAGAATCTAAAATAGAAATCTCCAATTTTAATAGCTGCTCTTACTTTACCTTACATAGTCTCTTTCAAATATCATACAGTAGCAATCAAAAAATATAAGGATTTTCCATAGGATAAATATACCCTGGGGGGAAATAATGAGATAATTGACAAGTGACTTTTGGAGAAACCAAAGATAGTTGCCATAAAGTTCTTAAACTTTATTGTAGTGATCTGGAAAAAAATAGTATTTAGTACATGAGCAATGACAATTCCAGGAATTAAGATCTAGACTATTTCCAAGCATATTACTCTTCTAGCTTTAATGCATACCTATTTACAAAATTAAGTCTTCAATCAGCTATTTGGTGTCTGCAAATCATTCTGGTATTTCCAAAGATGCCTTTTAAGTTTCCTTCCCTGGTTAGCCAATGTGCTGTTTTCCCAACCACAGTTTCCTGCCAACTGGCCCAGTATTTACAGTTCTGTTTAAATTCATGTGTTAATTATAGGAATTTTAAAGCCATCACTGATCACTGATATCTTTTTCACCTCTGCAAAATGACCTAACAGTTTTCATATTAATTCATTTTCATGATATCTCATTTCAAACTGGACCCTGCAGTATATTTCACTTTTACTTTGAGCAGCAAAATAGACCACTGATGAAAGAGAATTCATCCAATTACTATGAGCAAAGTAGCTTTAACTTCCTTCGGATATCCACTAGCAAGATATAAAATGACACTTCCCGGACACATCAGTAGCACAATAGGGCCTTTATTGATTTTCATATCATGTTCTTCAATATGAAATGGCTCTCTTGAGGACTCCACTTCCCAGCAGGAAAAAATTGCCTTTTCTACGTTTGAATTCTCAGGTCTATTAATGCATCCATAGCTGGAGACAGTGTCATTTTAGTTCTATTTCTTTGTAGTTGATGTGTCTACACCTTGCTGTTGTAGTGCCCTAATGGGTCCTAGGGTTGTAGGTCAAAGTATGAAAACAAGAAATGAAATTGCTTAGCGTGCAAATCAATAAAAAAGACTCTTAATACTTTTTCTAAGTATAAAATGTGCAACCAATGAAGTGTGATAAGTGCATTCAACCTTGTACTAAAACTATAAATAGAATATTTCTAACTCTTGGCATTTATATAATCAAAATGAAGATAAATGCTTACTTTTGTTGCTCAATGTACAATATCTGGATCAAGCAAACCAATGAAAATGCATTTGTTATGTTGACTAAATTTTGAATTATAATATTCTTAAGAGTTATCTCAGAATGGCATTGGATGTCGTTGTATTTTCATCCACCCTAAATAATCTAATTTAATTTAATTTAAAATTCTCTGGAATAAAAACACTTCAAGGAGAATCATCCTCATTTTTTTAACTTGACCTCCCTAAAATCATCTGTTTGACAGCTAAAATTGCTTTCAGTGATTGCTGTATAATAAAAAATTTTCAGTTGGATATTAATTGAGATAAAATATAGAGAGTAAAAATAGCACTATAATAGTTCCATGTGAGAACAAATATCTATATCTATAGTCTTCAAATTTATTTCTTATAACTAAAGCTTTTACAGATTTGACATTTTTTATTATCTAACAATTTCATTATTTAACAGTTAATTGATTTATTATGTAATCCTCTCTATTCCTAAAAATAACCTATAAGTTATTGTGAAGGAACACCAGTTACAGAAAAATCTATTTTTTCAGACAATCAAAATCCATATTAAGTTTTCTAAAAATCATTATAAAATACAAATTCAACAAATTTTTATTTCTGTTCTTTCCATTTCTAGTCTTCTTTACTAAATCTGAACTAATTGCCTTACTCAAAATATCACATAAGTGATAAATTCCTTCAGTCTGTGGAACAAACCTCCTGTCATGATTTTTTAAAAGACTTTTCTATAGCCCTCTAACAGTAATAGCCACATAACTCATATTGCCTTTTAATTACCTGGATCTTCATTGACCCCCATAACAAACTTTCTTAAAGGAATAGTAATAAATATTTTTGAAATCTTACATGATCGTTTCAGTGGTTGAAATAACCATTTAATACCATGTAGACTACCCAAAACCCATGAAATGTTATAGAGAACTTTATAAAGTAATATTCCCAAACACTGCCTATTTTCAAAAGGATAATCTTTTACTAATTGGTAATAATTTAATCCTCACATCTATTTTTATAGTAATGTTTAGTTTAAGGGCATGGAAAAGGCATTTTTTAATGGTATCTCCAAAAATATGGATCAACTCATGAATTTGCATGTCATCCTTGTGCAGGGCCATGCTAATCTCCTCTATATCATTCCAATTTTAATATATGTGCTGCTTAAGTGAGGACTTGGCACTTTTGACTAAAATTGGTTATGTAAAAATGTATCTACCATACAAATGTTTGTCCATGGTATATCTAAACTGAAAAATATCACTTAGACATCTAGAAATAAATTCATACCACTATTCTAACTTTTAGGGAGAGGGTATATTTGAGAACAATAAGAGAAGTAATCAGAAGGAAGAATATTTGTTTCATTAACAGAGCACATGGCTGAGATACCATGCCTAATCAAAATATGAATGAATGTAAAATGACTGGCCACCAAAAATAGTCTTAGCCATTCAGATTGAGATGGGTTATATTTAAAGACAGAGAAAAGCCAAAGAGATTTAATAAAAATTGACAAAAAGCAAACCACTACCAAATTTCTCTGGACTGCTAAATATGTGACTGAGAAATCATCATGGATCAAAATGTGATGCTGACAAAAATAACTGCAGAAGAAAAGCATATAGAATTAGAATATTTATTACTCAAATTATTATTGGTCAAGATGCTTAAGAAATTAACTTAGAATTCTGTGATACTTTTCAATGCCAGTACTATTGAAATATCCACTTGTCTTTTCTGGAGACATTAAAAGTAAAGAAAGCATCACAGTTGAAAATTTGAGTCTTATGAAAAGTTGATGGGTATTGATGATCATATAAAGTAGAAAATATACAGTATTTTTTTAATAAAGTGATCTCGATCTGATTTTTCTCATTAAGTAACACCCATATCGTAAGACCACCAACTAACCAAAATCACTACAATTTAGTGGCTACAGACATTGTTTTAATTAAACTGTGTACCAATAATATGTGCTCCAAAGTTTCAAACATTAAAACAAATGTGTTTCTATTAAAATAATGTAATTATAAACATTTACTCATTTCTCCTTTAGCAACTTCTTTTGGTCATATTATAAAATTTGAAGTTACATACATACATGCTCACAAAAGTGTTAGGTAAAATATTTCAAACATTTAATGTATTCTTAAAGATAGAATCAAATGTTCTAGGAAATGTATATAAATATTATTATTAATATTTCAGCCAAAACCTGAGAGAGAAAAATCTATCTCTTGATTCTCTTAACAGTAAACTTTTCAAAGTAGTGAGGATAATATTTTAAGCAAAAAACTCAAGGCCTTTAAAGAATAGAGGAACTACAGAAAATGAATGCAATGGCAGGAAAACCATTGTAAGAAATTGTTGATTGTTTCAAATGGCTCCAAACAGTGACTTTAAGCCCTGAGCCATTGGGCAAAATCCCCACCAATGAATGCTGTTAGTTTCTGAGCTTTATCACACAGAGCATAACTTACAGAGTGCTACACAATATGTTTCTTTTGGAAAATGATCTTAGAACACAAAGAATAAGCATTTCTGATGACATATTTTAGAGAAAGTAAGGAATTCTGAAAATAGTAAGGGTACTTACCCAGAAAAGAGTTTTGTTTTAACATATAAAATGTCAAATTTGAGGAAGATTCAAGTAGAATCTTAACCTAAGCATGGCTAGGTCATTCTCTTTACAGAAATCAGAACACCATGAGAATATTATTTTTATAGTCCTAGAACAATTTTAGTCCATGAAGTAAATCACAAATTTAGAATGTTTTAAAGGATGCATTTTTGTTTAATGGAATGTGATAATGATTATAAAATAGATGCCTCTATTTTACCTTTGTCAGTTATGGATAATTATTTTTACCAGCTCTATTGAAGTATACTTGACAAATAAAAATTGCATATATTTAAGGTATAAAACTTAATGTTTTGATATACTATATATTGTAAAATGATCTCTACAGTCTAGCTAATTAACATACCCATCACCACACATAATTATCATTTTCTTTTCTTTTTTTTGTGGTAGTTAAGGTCTACCCTCTTAGTAAAATTAAAGTCTATGATATATAGTACTGTTAACAATGGTCACATTGCTGTACATTAGATCTCCAGAATTTATTCATCCTGTGTAATTGAAACTGTGCTTCTTGACCAGCATCTCTGTATCCCCCTCCCCCAATATTCCATCCCACACCTCCTCCCTCCAGTAGCCCCTGGCAATCATACTCTCTATGTCTCTGAATTTGACTATTTCTGATTTTACATATAACTGAGATCATGTAATATTTATCTTTATTTGGCTTATTTTACTTATAATGTTCTCTAGGTTAATCCATTAGTTGCACACTTGCAACAGGATTTCCATTCCTTTGAAGGTTGCATAATATTCCTATATATATATATCACATTTTCTTCATCAATTTTTCTGAAAGTGGATATTTATGTTATTTCCATATCTTGGCTATTATGAATAAAGCTGCAATGACAATGATAGTATGGATATCTCTTTGAGACCTTGATTTCATTTGCTTTAGTTATATACCCCAAAGGAGAATTTCTGGATCATTTGGTAATCCTATCTTTTAATTTTCTTGAAGAATTTCCATACTGTTTTTTATAATGGCCACCAATAGTGTATAAGATTATCTTGCCAACACTTGTTATTTTTTGTCTTTTTGATAGTAGCCATTCTAACAGTTGGGAGGTAATATTTCATTGTGGTTTTGATTTGCTTCAGTTATGAACAGATAACCAAGATTAAGTTTCACATATTGCAAAAGGATAAAAATTTTAATGGCAAATGATATTTTTAAGCTGCTCTAATAATGCCATTAATATATCTTGACTGTGCATAATAAAACATACTTCCAGAAAGAGACAAAATATCTTAAAGGGAAGACCTAAGGCCACACTGAATACCATAATCAGAAAACAAAGAAAATCAATCCAAATTTATAAACATTTTTCTTACTAAAAAGAAAGACTATAAAGTTTGTAAGCCTTCTTAAATATAGCTTGGATAGCCAAGCTAAAGTTCTTTAAAACCAGCATTTGTTTCAAATCTCTATTAAGTGTTTCTTTCGGGAAAAAAGCATTCCTCAAGGAGTAATTTCACCTTCTTTTAGTAGGTACATTCACTTCTTTTTCCTTTTCAAATTTTGATTTCTATTTCTTTGTTGGGTATTGATCTGTTCAAATTTGCTATTTCTCCTTGTTTCAGTTTTGATAGTTTTTATGTTTCTGGGAATTTGTCCATTTTTTCCAGGTTACCCAGCTTGTTAGCATATATTTTTTCCTAATATTCTCCTATAATTATTTGTATTTATTCACTTGTGATTTTATCTATTTGGGTCCTTTCTCTTTTCTTGTCCATAAGTCTGGCTAGAAGTTTATCAATTTTATTACCTCTTTCAAAGAAACAGCTCTTAGTTTTGTTGATCTGTTCTATTTTTTTTGTTTGTTTCTATATCATTTATTTTTATTTTAATATTTACTATTCCCCTTCTTTCCCTGGTTTTAGGCTTTCTTTTTCTTTTTCCTTTCTTTTTTTAAGATTTTATTTATTTATTTGATAGACAGAGATCACAAGTAGGCAGAGAGGCAGGCAGAGAGGGAGAGAGGAGGAAGCAGGCTCGCCGCTGAGCAGAAAGCCCGATGCAGGGCTCCATCCCAGGATCATGGGATCATGACCTGAGCTGAAGGCAGAGGCTTTAACCCACTGAGCCACCCAGGTGCCCCTAGGCTTTATTTTCTGTTCCTTTTCTAGTTTGTTTAGGGGTAAGGTTAGGTTGTGTATTTGGGACTTTTCTTGCTTCTGGAAGTAGGCCTGTACTGCAATATACTTCCTCTTGAGGACTGTGTTTGCTGCATCCCAAAGTTTTGGACAGCTATGTGTTCATTTTCATTTGCTTCCACGTATTTATTAATTTCTTCTTTAATACCTGGCTAACCCATTCATTCTTTAGTAGGATGTACTTTAACCTCCATCTGTTTGTGGTCTTTCCAAATTTTTTCTTGTGGTTAGCTTCTAGTTTCATAGTGCTGTGGTCTGAAAATATGCATGGTGTGATCTGGATATTTTGTACTTGTTGAGGGTTGATTTGTGACCCAGTATATGATTTTTTCTGGTGAATATTACATGCGCACTCAAGAAGAATGTATATCCTTCTGCTTTAGGATGAAATGTTCCGAATGTATTTGTTAAATCCATCTGGTCCAGGGTATCACTCAAAGCCATTTTTACCTGGTTGATTTTCTGCTTAGATAATCTGTCTATTGCTGTTAAGTGGGGTGTTAAGGCTCCTTATTATTGTATTATCATCAAGGAATTTCTTTATTTTTGTTATTAATTTATTTATATATTTTGGTGCTCTCAAGTTGGGGCATAAATATTTACAATTATAATATCTTCTTCATGGGTAGACCCCTTAATGATGATATAATGCTCTTCTGCATCTCTTGTTGCAGTCTTTAGTTCACAATCTAGTTTGCCTGAGAGTAGTATGGCTACTCTGGCTTTCTTTAGGCACCCATTAGCATGATAGATTATTCTCCCTCCATTCACTTTCAACCTCCTGATCTATGTCTTTAGGTCTAAAACTAGTCTCCTGTGTCAGTGGGTCTTGTTGTTCCTTTTTCTATTTGAAAACCTATGTCTTTTGATTGAGTCCTTTTACAGAGTGATTATTGAAAGATGTGAACTGCTGCCGTTGTGTTACCTCAAATGTTGGTGTTTCTGGTGATGTTCTCTGTTCCTTTCTCCTCCTTATTACTTTTGGTCTTCCCCCCCACACACACTCAAAGAGTCCCCCTTAATGTTTCTTGCAGGGATGGCTCAGTGGTCACTAACTTCTTTAATTTTTGTTTATCTGGGAAACTCCATCTTTTCTATTCTGAATGACAGCTTTGCTGGATATTCTTGGCTGCATATTTTCCACATTCAGCATGTTGAATATATCCTGCCATTCTCTTCTACCAAGTTTCTCTGAATAGATATGCTGTGAATTTGATCTGTTTCCCTTGTAGGTTAAGGACTTTTTTCCCCACTTACTGCTTTCATTCTTTCCTTGTCTGTGTGTTTTGTGAATTTGACTATAATATGTCTTGGTGATGTCCAAATTTTGTTGTATTTAATGGGAGTTCTCTGTGATTCTTGGATTTTGATGTCTCTATCCTTCCCCAGATTAGGTTAGTTTTCAGCTATAATTTCCTTAGAAAAACCATTCTGCCCCTTTTTATCTCTCTTCATATTCTGGGACTCCTATGATATGAATGTTATTATGTTTTAATAAGTCACTAGGTTCTCTGAGTTTACTTTCCTGATCCATTACCTGATTTCCCTGTTCTTTTCAGGGAAAATTATTTTCCATAATTTTTTCTTCTATGTCACTGACTTGTTCCTCTGCTTCATCCATCTTCATTGTTACGGTATCCATTTAAGTTTACCTCTCAGCGGTAGCATTTTTAATTTTGGCCTGACTAGATTTTAGCTTTTTTTTATCTCTGCAGTAAGGAATTCTATAGTGTATTCTATACTTTTCAAGTCCAGCCAGTATCCTTATAATTGTTTTTAGAAAACCTGGTTTAGATATCTTACTTATATCTATATTGATTAAATCTCTGACCATCATTTCTTCTTGATGTTTCTTTTTGGGTGAATTCCTCAATCTAGTCATTTTGGAGGTCAAAAAAAAAATAAAGAAAGAAAGAAAAAAAAGAGAAAAATAAAATAAAATTTAAATGTAAGAATAAAAAAATAGGCTAGAATCTAGGTGTGTTTGGTCTGCTTGTTAAGAGAAGCTTGATAGAAAAAAGAATATAAATAAAATTAAAAATTAAAAAATAGAATAAGAAATAAAATTTTAAAAGTGCTTTCTGTATGCAAAAACAAAAACAAAAATTAAAAAAACAAACAAGCAAACCAACCCAAAGGAAGCTAAACCTGTTTTTCCTAGAACTCAAGCTTGGCAGCACTCTATGATCAGTAGACTTGTTGCCTGTAAGAGGTTCATGGTGGTCTTCTTGGGGAGGAGCCTGCTGCTCCAATTTTCAAGGTGAACTTGCCTTAGTGGAGATGCACCTGCTGGGCACAGAGGGGTGGGGCTCAATGTGGTGACTCCTTTGTCCACTCGATGCTGTTTAGCTCACTACGGTCAATCAGTGTTGGTGGGCGAGGGATGGAAATGACCTCTCCCAGCTCTCTCACCTCTGGAACAGGAAGTTAGTTAGTCCCTGTTACTCCTCTCAGGCAGCCCTCACAGACAGGCAAACAATCACCCTTCCTGTTTTTCCAGCTTCTGTCAGATCCTAGCCTTCATCCTGTCCTTGACCAAGCTATCACCTGCCAAGCAGTGCAGCAGTCCTGCGTTTCAACTCAGGTACAACTGTGTTTCAAAACCCCACACTTCAGAGAGCTCTATGGTGCAGATACACGCTGATCCCCTGAAAGGGGGAGGGTTTCACTGTGCTTTAGCTGGTGCTATCTTCTCCCAGAAAACAGCTGTGAAATCACACAGCTGTTTGGAATTTAGGGTAAGTAACAACATATAGCTAGTGCCAGGGTTTGGTGACCTCAGCTAATATCTTTGTTCCAATACTGGTGAATGGGATATCTCAATGGAGGCTGCAGGGTCTTTTGCTCATATAGATGTCACATCACCTCTACCAAATGCACTCAAAACAAGGGAACTGCTCTTCCCCTGACAACCCAGGGAATCCTCATACTGTGCTGCTTGCTCCTGGGCTCTGCTCTGCTTCCCTGCTGGAGCACTGTCAGGCCTGCCCCTGGCTATGGTGCTGACCTCCAAAGCTTCAGACTCTGTGTTCTGTTTATAAGGAAACTGGAGGTTTTGAAACCCTCTCCTTTTTTTAGTCAATGGTTTTGAGACAGTTTTCTTGTGGAGTCCTTTATGTGTGTTTTCACTCTTTTTCTTTTTCATTTTCTCTTGCTACTCTCTCCACTATTAGGGCCTCTCTTCTACAGTGCCCACAGCTCTTTTTTTCCACAAACCAACTCTTCACAGTTCCTACCTTCCATGGGTCATTTCTGCTCTTTTGTAGACATACAGCTTTGTTCTCTAAGAATTCTGAGTGATTTCTTGGGTGTTCAGAATGATTTGATATTTATTCAATTATGTTCAAGGGAAGAAGCAAACTTAGGGTCAACCTACTCGTTTGTCATCTTAAACCTCTTCTAAATTTAATTTCAATATTTACATTCACCATATATATGGTGATCATCTAGAAAATTAAAAATGGAATTAAACTACTATACTAAACCACTTTATTTTATTTTTTATTTTTTTAACTTTTTTAAAGACTGTATTTATTTATTTGACAGACGGAGATCACAAGTAGGCAGAGAGGCAGGCAGAGAGAGAGGAGGGGAAGCAGGTTCCCAGCTGAGCAGAGAGCCTGATGCAGGGCTCAATCCCAGGACCCTGAGATCATGACCTGAGCCAAAGGCAGAGGCTTTAACCCACTGAGCCACCCAAGTGCCCCTAAACCACTTTATTTTATAAGAACATAAAATTTTACCTTCTGACCATCATGGGAGGTGGAAAGAAAGAAAAATGAAAAACAACATGAATCTCCATTTTAAAAAAATGCAAGGGTAAATTTGATTTTTTTTTTTTCTGCTTCTTTCTTTTTTCCACTAAATTTCCTCTGGCATATTTTGAATAGACTTTTTCTGTAATATCAGTAGGCATAAAGTTACAAAATGAAAGAACAAAAAAACCCTGCACTTACAATGTCAAAGATTTTAAGTAATATATTCTCTTTTAGGATACAGAAGACTCTAAATTAAAAGGCGTTAACTCACTTATGACAAGATAAGAAAGTTGTGTGATTTTCAAAGGAATGAATACACTATTCTCAAATCAAGCAATTCTAATACATATATTCTTCTTAAATTGCAAATTAACAGATTAAAAATTACCTTGGTAATTCCCACTTTTAGAAGTTTTAAACTTTATTTTCTTATTCAACATTGCTTATACACATCCATAATTTGCTTCTGAACAAATGTTATGTGAACTTGCAATGGTTTTCAGTCCAAAATGCATATAAAAATCATGTATATTAATATACCAAAAGCTCTATTAGCAAAACAGTAATAAACCTTGGAATGGAAGAAATGGAAAAAGCAAATTGTTTTAAGTGGTATTCTTTAAGTAATTGTAATATAATATGGATTATTTTTAAATGTTTTATGCTGAGCATTTTGTATTCACTTTAGGTACATCATGCTTAAATTGTGTGAAGTCTGTTTTAACAACATGATGATTGAAAATCTCATTGGAAGGTATATGTATCTACTGTTTTACAATGACAGAAATTTACATTTTCTGCAATTAATAAATGTTATTACTTTATTCATTCAAGAAAGTAAAAAAAATATTATAACATTAGGGAATATTTTCATATCTATAATGCATTTTCCAATGTTTAGATGAAAAGAAAACAAGGTAAAGAATAATTTTTAAAGAGATAATTGAATAAGAGGTCATCCACCTTCAAATTAGCATCTGAAGCTTCATCACAATTTACAGGTGGGGATTTGGGGGAAATGCAACTTGAAAAAAAAAAAAAATCTCTTCTCAATCCAGAAAACCCTCCACAGAGGGAAAGAAAAGCTTTCTTACTGAAAAAGCTTTAAACTGGAATGTCATGCACATCAAAGCAGTCCACTAAAGAGATTGCAAAGTAGAACAAAATCTCCTTTTATATAGCCAAGCAAATGCAACCTGTTACGTACACGTTCTCATGATAAACAAGTGATTCCCAAGTAAAAGAGCTTGACAGCACAATTTGTTACACCTAGCTCATCCTAAATTTCCTTGGCAATTGGGATATCCTTCTGTATAGCTAACTGACTTTATCCAAAGGAGAAATAAACTCCTTTTATCTTCATAACAGGAGGTTGTTTTATAATGTGGAGAAAATCCCTGTGGGAATTAGGCTCCTAGCTTCCACAGAAACTGGAAAAGAGGGGGACTATCATCACTGATGATTACATTTTAAATACATGGTTCTTAGGTCCTTGAAAAAGCCATTTCTGATTCTAAAAGTTGCTGAGAGGATTATTTAGCTTTTAAAAAGATATACATACATTTCAAGCAGAGAGAGAGCTTACAGTTAGGTGTTTTCTAAAGCAAATGCTCCTAAAGCAGAGAGCAGAAGTGGTCTTTTCCCTTATTTTCAACAGGGGAATTTTTTTTTTTTTTTTTTTTTTTTTTTAGTTTGTACATGCACTTACAAGACTACTTGCCTGGACTTTTCACAAGCATTAACTAACATGAAATCCCATGACAACAAACATCTAATCTGCAAGTTGTCAGCACTGTTATTTTTATCTATACTTTTGCTTGAACTGTTCATACGTTTTATATTGCCTGCTACTTTTAATAATACATAAATCTTTTATAACTGACTGCTATTAAAGAGAGAGAGATTAAGTGTTGGTGATGATATAGAGATATTGGAACCCCTGTACACTGTGGGTGGTGATATAGAATAGCACAGCTACTATGAAAAATAGTATGAATGTTCCTCAAAAGATTAAAAATAGAACTACCATAAGATCCAGCAATCCCACTTCAGGGTACATATTCAAAACAATTGCAATCAAGATCTCAACAAGATGTCTGCAACCCCATTTTTTTTTCACATTATTTACAATAACTAAGATATGGAAACATCTTGAATTTCCATGGACAGATGAATGGATAAGAAGAAAGTGATACATACATACAATGAATGTTATTCAATCTTAAAAAAGAAGGCAATCTGCTTCTCTGCCTACTTGTGATCTCCATCTGTCAAATTTAAAAAAAAAAAAAAGGCAATCCTACCATTTGTATCAATGTGGATGAAACTGGAGAACATTTTGCTAAGTGAAACAAACCACTTTCAGAAGGATAACGACTGTATGATCTCCCTTATATGTGGAATCTAAAATAGTCAAAGTCCTAGATGCAAAGAGTAGAATGGTGATTGTTAGGAACTGAAGGGAGGTGGTGGGGGGGGGAATGGAATTGTTCAATCAGAATAAAACTCCAGCAAATGAAGACCTTCTAGAGATCTGCTCCACAACATAATGGCTATAGTTAACAAAACAATATTGTGCACTTAAAATTTTGTTAAGCAGGTGTCATGTTAAGGATTCTCAAGGAGACATGAGAGAACTTTTTGGACGTGATGAGTATGTTCATTACCTTGATAGTAGTAATATTATCACTGGTATGTGCATAAGTCTAAACTCATCCAATTATATACATTAAACATGTGCAGTTTTTTGTATATCGATCATACCTCACTAAAGCCGATTAAAAAAAAAAAGAAAAATTACTGAGTCCTGCGTTTTTCACAATTTTCTAAAAGAACATTATGCCAGGACCGTAGAAGCTCTCTATTAAACTTTCATTTTTCAGAACTCTTCTTTTAAAGAACATCAGAACAATACATTTTAAGGTTATTAACATTTATATGTGACCATTAGTATAATATTTGGGCTGCAATCATAATTATATTTAACTGTCTTTGGAAATAGTATTATTTCCTTGTTATTCTGTTCTAAGTCAATTTGAATCTCAAATAATTTTGGATTTTTGCTTGTGATTTGTCATTAAAATCCCTTCCTAGTATATCATACTTGTTGGAAATAATGATCCTTTATGAAAACATACTGCTTGAATATATGTATGCATACATTATTAAATTATGCTTTCTAATTAAAACCACCTATTGAATAAACATTTCTATCATCACTAATATTTAAAAAGGTAACATGGAAATGATTTCATTTTGACTTCAATAACATCAATATTATATTTCAAAAGAAAGATTAACACCTTTCAGTATCACTAAAGCAAAAAGAAATTCTCTGTAAGTTAAAGAAAATATTAGCAAATGACTACATGAATTAAGCCATTAAAAAGTGGTACCAATATTATAAAAATAGCTATCATATTAATTTAATAAAACTTGCCTACAACCACATTTTAATTAATAAATTCCATCTGCTTTCCCCAACTCTTAGTTAATTAAAAATATTTATATATATGTGATATTATTTAGCTTAATGTTGATATAATTAGACTAGCACAGATATACTGTATGAATTTAAACTCACATTTTAATAATGAGGGCTATGGTATTTTAAATTATTTCAGGAGAGATGAAGCTTATAATATCCTGTGTATCAAATGCTTACTTTTCTATGGGTTCTAAGTTTTATTAACAGTTACTCACTAAACACTGTTAATTCATGTAAAATGAGCATTATTACTACTCTACAGATTAGATGAGGATTAAAAAGTTTGCTTTTCCTTACTATTATTAACCCAGATACATAAAAGCAAAGACATCCAAACATAAATTTCTTTTACACACTGAAGAAATGGTAGCAGATATTGGAAAATTGAAGATAGTGGTTTTTTTTTTTCAGATTTCATCATTAACTATGTTCAAATACCATGATATGATGTAATTTTGACTAGAGCTCTAGTAGTGTATCACAGAGCCTAGAGTTGACCTTATCAAAAATCTCTTAGTCACTAGTTCAAAACTATAGAAAGTTTATCTACCCAACTTGAAGGTGATAAAAACTGTTCAGAGGGATGTCTGTGTGGCTCAGTTGGCTAAGAATCTGCCTTTGCTCAGGTCATGATCTCAGGGTTCTGGGATTGACTCCCTTATGAGGCTCCTTGCTCAGCAAGCGCCTGCTTCTTCTTCTGCCTGCAGCTCCCCCCGCTTGTGTTTTCATTTTCTCTCTGACAAATGAATAAGTAAAATCTTGAAAAAATAAAATGTTCAGAGATGAAATATTAACTGAATATTTGCATCATTATTCACATATATATGCTATATACAAATACTATAAACACATCTAAAGTAAACAAATAATTGTGATAAACATGAAATATTCTATTTAGTGAAAAATCAGCAATACACCATGCAAAGCATAAAAGATATCTAAATTAACAGCAGTTTATATCAACTTCAGCAGGGGATCCTTGATTGGACCAAAATTAATGGAAGCAGAAACTGAAAAAGAGAGTAGCTAATGAATCTGTTGTGTTCCTTGTTTGTCAGCAGTACTTGGAACAGTGGAACTTAAGTTCCACAAAACAAATTTTGAGCAGAGTATTAAAAAATGTCAGGCCACAGAGAGAAGTTGGGTTAAAATTTGCAAAGGTAAGGAAATCTGACAAAGTGGGGACCACTTGAAGAAGATTAGTTTAGCCTCAAGAAAATGAACAATTAAAGGATCATAATGGCTTTCAAATATGTGGAAGTTTAGAATGGGCTTAAAAAGTGTATGTGACTACAACAAATGGGTACAAATAAGAGACAGGTGGGTTATGATTCATTGCATAATCACATGCTTGCATAATGCATATGATTCATCATGTAATTCTATCAATAGTTCAGTCTCCATAAAACAATAAGCTAGCATTTCCCCATAAAGGTCTTGCAACTTCTAGAACATGGTAGTAGATCTTCGTAAATAAAAGTAGAGCATATTTTCTCAATTGCTTTATACAGACCTGTAGATGATAGATCTTTGGGACTAATAGAAATCTGTATATATTTTCTAATAGGCTACAGTTATTGAGTGTTAGTAATTCTGGGAAGAAGTGTAAGGGTGCAGGTATTCAGAATGAAATAAATACTTTTTAAGTCCATAAATTTTATGGACACTTAAAACAAAAAAAAATTCTTATAATAATTGGGAGCAAGCTGACATATTATATTTCTCAGACATTCCATTTTGTTTCCAGAAATATAAAAGGCAATTGGAAAAACCTACAAAAATCTATTTTTCATATTGAATTGGTATATATTTCACATTTTCCATATTGTTTTAGTAAAATTATTAAGATTTAAATATATTAATTATACCTGAATAAAGCTGTTTTAAAAAAAGGAAAAAAAACATTTAAATAGATAGTCTGATAGTCTAGGCCCAAAGTGTATGTTGTTTTTCTTACAAATTGAATGAAATGTGACTTTATGACTGTATTGTAAATCTCTACATAGGAGAATATAAAATTGTGATATATATGGTTGTGTATAAGTGTAGTGTACACTCTTAGATCATAAAATTGTCCTTGGTAACTGGTTGATAATAACAAAATGCCTGCCTCAAGAATGTTGCAACCATTGATTCTGTTTTCCTATGGTACAATGTCAGTGTTATTTGTAAATAGCTTCCCAATGGGAGAGGTTTGTTTCTATTGTAAGTTCCTTTGACCCATACAAAAGAATTCAGCTAGGGATGAGAAAGTTCTCTTTACTGTGTATTATTTCTTGATAGTCTAAGAAAATGATGGGTCGTACAGGTCGGAAAATAGAATAATACGGGTGTAGGGGAGCACCATCACTTGCAATTCCAACTGTTGTTTTCTAAAATCATACTGGAAAACACACACTGTATGTGAAAGTTCTTTTCTGTTTGTAATCCTCTTACCTAACATGAGAAGCATGCACAAACAAAGAGGTATGAAATTGTTTAAGAAAATCTCTAACATAATAACTTAATATATTTTCCCCTAAGAAAGAACAAAGCAGTTGTTTAGAAATTATGATTAAGTTTTTATATGCTTACCATTAGTGTGAATCAAGGGTAAGTTATTGGCTAACAGGACCTCAAAGGAATTTGCTTTGATTTTTTTCCCCAAAGAAGTGTAAAATATTTGGCCCTGTGTCTTCTATTAATCTAAATGGGCAATGAAGGAAATACTTCAATGAATAACAAGCCTCTGATTCTGATGTAACAGCCTTGAGGTAGAAAGAACAATTAAGAGTAGTCCTCCATCTAATTAGAAATAGACCTGGATGGGTAGTAGGGCCCTTACCAACAGATTAATAATGCAGGGGTTACACGGGTACTCTATTCTTTTTGTTAGAGGATAATGTGAGACCAAAGTCAGCCCTGGTGATATTTCCTGCAAAATTAAGGCAGATAATTAAAAACAGGTGTATAGTATTGCTAAGTCATAATCCCAAAAGGATCATTAACCAACTAACTGTTGCAAGGACTGTTTCAGTCCCATTAACTATCATTCTTAATATAATCGATGCATTATTATAAGCAAAGTGTTAGAGTTTACATTTATTCTCCTGGAGTGCAATCTTACTATTTGAATTGATCATTTCCTTGTGTTTTAGAACAGTTTTTGTTTATTGTGCTTTTGTTTTATGTTTTTTTCTTTCTTAGGTTGTCACAAAGAGTGTTTGTACCTATCTCAGATGCATCTGTTTGGTGCAATTTGTGTATCTTATTGCCATATAGCCTATGTCTTTGTATAAATTATTAATATAAATATTGAATAAGGTCATTTCAGAACATATGGCTAGGAACTTTCGTCATAGTATGTACTGAATCCAATCATTTAAGCTTTGGTTATAGTAGCTTAACAAAATATAAAGCTATGAAATCACATTATCACATAATGCATAGTTGTTTTTCTTAGAGAGAGAAAGAGAGAGAGAGTAGGGGAGGGGCAGAGGGGGAGGAAAAAAGAGAATCTTAAGCAGGCTCCATGCCTAACATGAAGCCTGACCCAGGGCTTGATCCAATGGCCCTGAGATCATGACCAGATAATGATCTTTGTTTCATACACACACATATACAGCTATCACATGACCACCACGACAAAACAAAACAAAGCAAAACAAAAGATAAGATCCATAAAACTAGATCTTGTCATTGAAGTCTCATATTTCTTTTCTTTTTTTTTTTCTGTTTTAAAGTTTTTATTTGTTTATTTGACAGAGGGAGAGAGAGAGAGAGAGCACAAGTAGGGGGAGCAGCAGGCAGAGTAAGAGGGAGAAGACTCCCCAATGAGCAGGGACCCCCCCCTCAACCTGGGGCTCCATCCCAGGACCCTGGTATCAGGACCTGAGCCAAAGGCAGACATTTAACCAACTGAACCACCCAGGTGCCTCTGAAGTCCCATATTTCTAAGAATGCCATGTCTATTACAAGATTCAAGAAACTATTTGAAACTGAACATGAAGAATTTGTTGTTATATATAATCTATATTACATATAGATTATATATTACATATAGATTATACATATATATAAATGTTAGTGAGGTATGAGAGAGAATTCACTGCTTCATGAGGGATAGAGAAAGAATAGTCAGTAAGAGAATTAACTGGGCAAATAAAGTACTATTATTGGCTTGAACTATTATTTACTGTATCTATATAACCAGATTGCAAAAAATGGAAGTTAGTTGCAAAAGAAAACACTGAGAAGTTGGTCTATGTCATGAAGTATCTTGTGATGGAGCATGAAGCATTCCAACTTTACTATGAGCATTGTTAGAAGCTATGTATTTTAGATAAAGCAATGAGACTTATGTTAGACAAATGCCATTCTTTCTTCATATGAGGTATATAATCACAGAAAAATAAGAAATAACTATGATGCTTAATTCAGATTATTAAAACTATAAAACTATGATGCTCAGAGATTCAAGAGTAAATGATTATTGTCTGTACTAGTTTGAGACTGTGGCAATGAGAGAGATAATAAAATTAGAGATTTATTTAGAAGAGAGACTAGGTAAGTCTCAGTGATTGATTGGAAAGGGGCTGGGATATAAGGAAAAGAGATATGGATAATGAATATTTCAGACCTTCATAAATGAAGGAATGATAATATCATTTGCTAAGATTTGCAACACTGAGAAAATAGCAATATTGTAGATGAGGGGAAGAGTTTAAGATTATATATATTGATTTGAAATGCCCGTGATACAAATACATAAAACGAATATTGTAAGTATTTAGGTACATTTACTAGAATTCCAAAACAAACTCAGTGATACAGTGAGAGTCATAAGGATGTAATTTGCAGTGTACGTCCCAAGGATATTGTGTGGAAAGAATGGAGGGCAGAGAGTATTAAAAAAACAATGGCTAGAGAAGAAAGATTTTAAAATTGCTACTAGAATTTGTTTTAGAATAAAAGTAATTTAAGACTGGGTTAAGTGAAATTAGATATTTGATTTGCTTTTAAAGACAGGGATAGCCATGTTTTCAAGGGAAAGGGGACATTGGTAATCTACAGAATGGCAAAGTGGCAAAGAAATTACTCAGATTATCACCTATAGTCAAACACATACGGAAGACAAACATTGGGTGACCAAATATTTTCTGCCATAAAATAATTTAGTAAAATCACTGAGCATAATGGAGTTGTTTGGTGGCTTCTAAGTGTCCTGAAGAATCTAGGCAAAAAGAGTGAGTTCATTGTTTTAAATTACTGACTCAACATGTGCATTAGAAACCTAAAATCTTCTATAACTGACCATTTAAAAAATGATATAAAACAACAAAAATACAACAGCAAAATCCCATTTCTCCTGTAGCTTAAGGATATGATTTCTGAAAACCAAGTTCATAGCCTATTCATATTGGTGGATGATTTACCAAGCAAATCTGATTTTTAATCTCACAGAGTCCCTTATTTTCAAACTTACAACTTTGCGAAAAGTGAGACACTAAAGATTGGGGTAGGGTTTTATGGGCTGAGTCAGCTGAAGCTGGAGACAATGAAACTCTCAACATTGCTCCTACAAGCACCCCTTTCTTCCCTGTTTCAAGAGGCTAGTTTTGCTTTGCCTGTAGAATATACAGTGGTCTCTCCACTGAAGTAGCTGCCTTGTAAGGAACTGTTGAGCCTAATAAGAACAAAACCCTATCATACCTCATTGCTAGACTCATAGACTCAACTGAAGGGTCAGTCAGTCAGTGAAGGGTGAGTTACAAAATATGACCCAGGAGAAGTACAATGCATGTGAAAAGAATCACAAAACTTTCACCAAATAGTATTTACAGAAACTTGGGGAATATATGTGAGAATCAATTGTAAGGAACTCTAACCAAAGTAGAAGGAATAGAATGCTGTAGTTGGCTATGATGAAAGCACTGAAATGACAAAAATTTCCTGATATATTTTTAGATACGGAAACCCAGTAGCTTCGATATATTAGAGTGCTAGAGTAATTTAACACATAAGATCTGCTTATGACCTAACAATTTTTCTAGGAAGTACCCATAAAACCCTCCCTCACTTAAGGATAGCACACACAGGAAAAGTGTACTAACATCCATGCAGAGTTCTGTGGCTGGTCAGGTACACTTCTAACATCAAACTCTGTACCCTAAATTCAATGGGGATGATGTAATCCTGAGTTTTGTCTACTAGAACATTAATCTTCAATTCCTGCTGCTGTGTTGGAATCTCTCTGAGGCATTCAATAGATGACATTTTATTTATTTTTTTAACGATTTTATTTATTTATTTGACAGAGAGAGAGAGAGATCACAAGTAGGCAGAGAGGCAGGCAGAGAGAGAGAGGAAGGGAAGCAGGCTCTCTGCTGAGCAGAGAGCCCGATGCGGGGCTCGATCCCAAGATCCCAAGACTCTGGGATCATGACCTGAGCTGAAAGCAGAGGCTTTAACCCACTGAGCTACCCTGGCGCCCCAATAGATGACATTTTAAATGAGTTTATACATCAGGCATAGTCATTGGGAGCCTTGATCTGCTGCAAAATACTTGCCATAGCCACAGGGAATATTTTGTTTAATTGTAATTTACACCTTCACATGTCACACCATGTTCACTCACATCTGATATTCAAGAATGGAAACAAATCAGGGCAATATTATATTTCTCATTTGAAGCTAAAAACTTTCTTTAATATAGAAATCTATTTTTTTAAGTTTTTATTTAAATTCCAGTTAACATACCATATTATATTGGCTTCAGATGTACAATTTAGTGATTCAACACTAATGTTCAACACCAGGTGATCCTCACACGTGCACTCCTTAATCCCCATCATCTATTTCATTCATCCCCCTACTCACCTTCCCTTTGGTAACCATCAGTTTTTTCTCTACAGTTAAGAGTCTGTTGCTTGGTTTGCTTCTCTCTAGCTCTTTTTTCTCTTTGCTCATTTGTTTTGTTTCTTAAGTTCCACATATGAGTGAAATCATATGGTATTTGTCTTTCTCTGACTGACTTGTTTTGCTTAACGTGATGTTCTCTATTCTTATTAATTACATACACCTTAAATTTGAGAGTTTGATTTTTATTTTCCCTCTAGTTTATTTCCAGTGTTTCCATTTTTCTAGTTTCAATTTTTACTTTTGATAAATAGGATATATACTATCAATGAAAACTACCAATTAATATATTTATATATTCGCCTGTGTAAGTGAAAAATATAGACTGTTAACTCGCTGGCCCTATGAAATTCTGCACTTGGTATTTAGCATATACTCTACCTTCATTACTATCTGGCAAGATGTTCTGCCTTAGCACTCAGTTGTGTTCTTTTCCTTTTCTTTCCTGTTCATTATGCTTTAATCTTGAGCATTTATATATTTATGGGGAGTTTCATATGCATCAAAGTTACAGGAATTTTTCACTTTGTAAATGCTTCTCACATATCAAACACTTTGTTATTTGCCTTATTTATTATACCTTTGATATTTAAGGCAGTAAACTAATTACTACATTATTTTCTCTTTCCGCCCTGTTCACTTACCAGTCCTTTTACTAATACTTGGAAACACATTTTTAGACTGTATTTCAAATAAGAAGATTTAAATTACAGGACACTAGGATATATGCAAATGTTAAAAGGAAACCCTGCTTCACTTGTAAAAATAAAGAACTAACAGATAACTTTATTTGGATACTCTGAGAATAGAGGGAAAGCACAACGATAAAAAAGAAAGTTTTAAAATTTGAGAAAGCATCAAGAAGTAATGTTCATTGTCCATGTTTAACGATCAAGTGTGGACTGGTTGGTCAATATTCATGCAAATTAATTTCTTCTTATCAAACTTACAACTGTTTTCAGTTACTATGCTTCATTCCTAGGTAATTATTCATATTTTAATCTTTGATTAAATCCAACATTCAAAGAACTCATCAGGATATTGCAAAAATGATCATTAAAAACAATAAAAATGATTTTTTTTGTTTGTTTAGAATCTTTGAACTTTCTTTTCTATACACAGGTAGAGGCAAAGATGTCAATTAAATGTGTAGAGAAAAATGTAGTGAGGTATTGTGTGTCATTGTAACAAACAATTGTTGGAAATTTTGACAACCTGGAATAGTCTTTTCCAAAGCTTTCAAGTTCTACCTCCACACCAATTCTCTTGTCAGTCCTTGATTGTTTTTGATGTTTTTGTAATTCAACACCTGAGTTTAAGTTAAGCAGTCAAAACAGACATTTGTCATTGTGTTTGCATCCGATTTCCTATGGCACCCTGCCCACTTAGTCATGCAAGTAGGGAAATTGCTGGCAAAGCAAGAGGGACCAAGGCAAGCCGCTGTGACCTAGCAAGAATCATGTCATGTGTAATTACCATAATTTATAAGGATCACTCCTGGCTCACTGGTATTGTTGCTGCACACCAAGTGGACTGTGCTAGAATGTTTAAGTAAATATTTGCGCGCAACCTGAAGCTGTTGAGAATTTCGCTTCAGCTAGAGCCCCCTTCTTATGAAATATTCAGTACATGAAATGTCTCCAGTGGTGCAGAGTGGTGGGTTTTCTCTCTTATTTGATTAGCAGTGATGATTATTTCATGAGCTGTGAATGTCCTTCTAGATTAACATCATCCAGGTTCTTTGGTCTTGTCACGAAAGAGGACTGGGGGGACTCTTGCTTATGAACATGCTTAAAGCATGGCTTTAACAACCTATGAAATGTTTCAAAATAAGATTTTAAATTCATTCAAATAAGTTCATATACAGTCCATTCTAGCTGATAATGTGTTATTATGAATCTGAAACTAATGGTATATCAGAAGCACATATAAACTCCAGACTTAGAAATGATATAAATCATGGCATTTATATCTATAATAATTCCATTTAATAGGTGGTATAATTCCATTTAGTGAGTAAATAATAGTTAAACATGTTACACAATTCTAAAAAAGTTACAGTTTTATTTCATCAATGTTTGTGGGTTGTACTGACTTGTTCTTGGTAATTTAAGGATTAATATCCAAAATAATCCTGAAATTGAAAAGAACAAACTTTTAATTGAAAACTGCAAATATTTTAAACAAAATGTCTAGAGTCAATAAAAAATAAATTGTATATATTTATAAATATATCTTTATATAATTTATGAATGTTTGTTATATATGATTTAATGATTCTTATATATGATAAAATATAGTTTATTTTTATTTTTATTTATATATCAACACATAATTTATAAGATCACATATATATGTTATTTTTTAAAGCATTGAGAATGCCAAATTATTTATTTAACAAATTCCTCTCCATTGAAAGAATGATTTCCCTTAACAAGGATTAGAGTCGACTTCTATAGTCCTCCAGTTTTACCTGATTTAGTCCTCTTTTCATCTTCAAGGTCATGGACACTGACTCAAGTCCTTCTCACATTCCAAATCTCTCTGAAACCCTCCTCTTTTCTTTTCTTTTCTTTTTTTTAAATATTTATTTATTTATTTTGGAAGAGAGAGATGGAGCAAACACAGGCTCACAAGTAGCGGAGAGAGACAGAGGGTGAGGAGAAACTGACTTGCACTGGGTGCAGAGCTGCCTCGAGACTCCATCTCACCACTGGGAGATCATGACCTGAGCTGAAACCAAGCGTCAGACACTTAACCTACTGAGTCACCCAGGCACCCCAAAACCTCCTTCTGTTTTAACTCTTATGCCCCAAGCCTGAGAAAGTCCTCTGTTTTTAAAACTGCTTGGGATTAAGTTGTGCCTACCTGGACAATTCAAGATAAAGTCCCTATTTGAAGGTCCATAACCTTAATTACATTTGCAAAGCACCTTTTGTCATGTAATGTAAAATATTCACAGGTCCCAGTAATTATAGAATAGTCACATTTTTGGAGGGCCATTCTTCCTATCAGAGTATAAAGATTCATTTTACATATGTGTCTGTAGTGATTTGTTGGTAAATATTGAAAACCTTACTTTCCTAATAGGAGAAAACATTCTGATATGTAGTTTTTGCCTATTTCTGTGATGTAAATAATGCCAGTATGACAGATTTCAAGCTATGGATGTGGATTCCAACAACTCACAAAATTCTGAAAAATTAATTCAGCTGTGATGAACTGTTATGGGTGACCCTGTAACATACCACTTTGTGTTTGTAGAGTTTATAAACAAAATTATAAAATCTAATACCAAAAAAGAGATTAGATAATAATGGTATTAAAATGATGATGATGATGACACAAGTTCTTTATATATGTCAAAAGGTGATCAAATAAAAAAATAATGCATTTTCTTCTATCTTTTTGGTGCTAGTGCAAATATATGTTTAGCTAAAAAATAATTAAAAGTCAACATGAAATATTTAGCTCTAGCTAAATTTGTGGTTAAAGATATTATCTTCATTTTACATTTTACATTATTTTCATTTTACATGTAAATAATCATTACAGTGTCTCTATTATATATTATGAATAGTTGTTCAATTCTATTTGAGATGCAGTTATGAACTGAGTGCTAATCATGTATGTAGCACACATTTTATTTAGAAGAAAATACTGAAGTTTGCCAATAAAAAGCAGATATAGTAACATTCTAGACCCTTTATTTTTAAAATTTAACACTCCAGGGTCATTTGATAATAAATTACTTAAACAGACCAATGACTGTATTCCTAATTGAATATGGGTAACATATGAATGAGAAGTATAAAGTTTTCCCGATCTACTAATAGGTCCTCTGTAGAGAAGGACCTGATTCACATTGTGGCAAACAAATTGCCAGAATAGTTCTAAATATCCTGGAATCAGCTTTCCCATCACATATATGCTATAAAAGTTATATCAGTATTTTCATTGAAATATAATGGGCCCTTTATATAGAGCTAGGGGTGGAACTGTTTCACTTTAACTGTTGGCTGTTTTACTTCTTGTCATTAATAAAGTTCATGAGTTGCAAAATATTAAATGTATTGAACATTTTATATTTTTAATGAACTATGCTTAATGTACAAAGATAAATAATCAACAGCATTTCAAATATATGCACTATATTGACAGAGGAGAAAATCTTGGCTTGTTTACACAACTATCTTTTGAAACTCCATCTGTGCAAGATATGGTGGCTAGTATTTTACCAGTAGACCAAAGGATATTTTCAATTTTGTCCTATACCAAACTACCAACTATTTTTATTTGTATCACCACTATTTTTGTTGTGCAAAATTTTCCTGTAATGAGCACATACAACTATTAATAGTAATATGGGATAAATTCATCAGGCCACATTTGATTATAACCATGAACTTATTATTCCTACAATTATGTTTATATGAATAGCTAAATACGAGTTCCAAATAATGCATTTCTTTGCCACATTTATTTGATTCCTGATAAATGGTTATATTGTCATTCTAAAGTCATAAACAATAGGAATATTATGAAAGATAAAAATCAACATTTGTATATGTGACAAATTCTTCTTATACATACCATGAGAAATTAAGCTTTGGGGATCATTTTTTCTCTATATATTTTAATGAACATATCTAAGTATAATCAGTCAAATTCTCCTAGGATATGAGTTCCTACTGAAGAGAGAGGGGTTTTGATGATTTGGAATGACACATTAGCATCATGGAGTTAATGCAGCATCCTTATGTGCTTAACTCATTCTTGGAGAGTAATTTTAGCCCCAGGAGAATTGTTTCATTTTATCCTAACATGAATTAAGTGACATTTTCAAATAACTTCTTTTATCTTAACTATTTCCAGGCCTGTTATTGCAGATATATCCTTAGAAGTGAAAATATTCTTTTTTATAATGATTTGAAAATTTTACATTTACTGAAAGTTACATTAAGTTTTCATTGTCAGATCCACAAATTGCTAATTTTATGTATTTGACCCTCTAGATTTTGTCAAAGACTCTCCTCTGTCACTTTTATTCTCCATCTGCTGGGTTCCAGTATTGGCCACTGAGCATAAGATCATCTGAGGGAATTTTTGGGCAAAGACATAATCAGTGGAGTACAACAGCTATTAGGAAAACAAACAGACCAGCAAATCCCATATCAGTGCCAAAGAATTTTATTAGAAAAAAGTCTATGCCTTCTACCTCACACTAGTCTTTCTCTACAATATGCCCTAAATGGAATCTAAAATGCAATTTTTTGTAAGACAAATTAGAAATCCTTAATATATATTTATATGAAATATTGTTGTAACCCATTCATATTTTGGCAAGAAGTATTTGAATATTTTGGGATTTTCTGATTTGATAGGAACAATTTCAATGTGACTCAAACTTTTGCATACTGAATATGGCTATTTTGTTCCTTGCAGCACACACATGAAAGAAGTATTAGTTTTCACAGTTGAGATAGAAAAGAGTCAGGGGAAAAAAGGTATTTGATGTTTGTAAGGGTGAATATTAGGAATAATGGGGACATCTAATATTTATATAGTAATTCTATGAGGCAGACTCTGTACTAGGTGCCTATCATATATTACTTAATGTAATCAGGATGACTGGACTGTCATGATCTGACAGATGCTGTAACAAAGCAGTAAAACTGCTATTTTGGTGGTGCAAAATAATAGAAAGTTACTGTCTTACAGTTATGGAGGCAAGAGATGCAAAATCATGGTGTTAGCATGGTTATGTTCCCTCTGACACTTTCAAGGAAAAATCCGCCTTGCTTCTTCCTAGCTTCTGGTGGTTTGTTGTCAGTTCTTGGTGCTCCTTAGCTTGCAGCTATAGCACTTTCCTCTCTCCTTCCACTGTCACATGGCATTCTTCTTGTGTGCCTCTGTCTTCATGATGTTGTCCTCTTCTTATTAGGACATGCATCATATTGGATTAGGGACCCACCTTACTTTAGTATGAACTCATCTTAACTAACTACATCTTTAATGATATTTACAAATAAGGTCACTTTCTGAGGTATTAGGAATTAGAACTTCAATGTATTTTTTTCAAGTAACACGATTTAATCTATGACAGTTATTAAATTACTCCAGAGTATTCATTTTCTAGATGAATAAACTGAGGCTTCATATAGTTAATTTCTCCAAAACATTACACCAAGTTTTCTTTAAAAAAAAGGGGGGGGGAGAGATTTATTTATTTATTTATTTATTTATTTGAGAGAGGGAGAGAGAGAGAGGAGAGTCAGGGAGGGAAAGAATTCTCAAGTAGATTCCCTGCTTAGTGCAGAGCTTGACATAGGGATCAATCTCAAGACCCTGATATCACGACCTGAGCCAAAACCAAGAGCCACATGCTCAACCAACTGAGCTACTCAGAGGCCCCTTACACCAAATTTTCAGACCCTGGCATTTTGTCAGCTAAATGCATACGTTGTATCTCTTTGCTATATACTGATTAAAGCTGTCATCCTGAAAACTGTTAACTATCTGAAGAAATCCACAATACAAATTTAATAATCCTTTCATAATGGAAGGCAGGGAGATTGAAGACTGAGAGTAAAGCAGAACACATAGCACATTAATAAATAAGTATCTAAGATGACAAAATGGTACAAGAGTAATCTGTCATGAGAACATAGTGTTTAATATGGCTCCCTTTATGTGTAACCACAACTAGGAAACACAAGAAATAAGATCATGAAAATAATGAGAACTCAAATTGTGTGCCTGAGATATAATGAGTTACTTAGTGAATTTAGAGTGGGTAGAGTTTGGAGAGAATAGTATCTGAAACAAGATGATCAAAGAGAAAATACAATCTTGGAAAAAAACATATAAAGAAATATAATAATTGTGAACTCAGATTAGTGGAACCAGGAGGACATGGAGTAGTAAAACAAGTAGAGGATGAAGCACATAATTCATCTTTGCCAAGTATGCAAATGCAAAAATCTGGAGGAAAGTGACTTTTTATAAAAGTAATACCAATAGAATAAAGCAGTAGTATGCAATAACATAAGAATGTAAACTATAGTTGAGTGTTGCAGTGGGTTTCTTACAAGTGCCATTAGTCCAGTGATTTCCTGTTATCAAAGACTACATATCAGTTTTGTAATACTGTAGATTATACTTTTCATCAATTCAAGCAAAGTTACCAAACTAATTTTAGTGTCCAGAAGCAGAAATGGCACGTTGTTCCTAAAAAAGTAGAATATTTGCTACATTTCTTACTGTGAAGTTGTTTTACAACTACTTATTGTTTTAAAACTACTTGTTTTACTACTCCATGTAACTTAAAATGAATCAGTGTCTTTAATAGTCACAAATGTTTTAAAATAATATTTATAATGATTTATATTATTTGATCATAAGATACTACACTTGTTTCTGAGGTCTTGAGTTGGTGAAACACATTCACATGTTGTCAAACTAGAAACATTAGAATGCAGAGAAACTCAATCCACTACCTCATAATGATATAAAAGTATCAACAGGAAGTAGCTAGGACTGGCAATGAAATAATTCATTACCAGGTTCCTAATGGCTCCTGATAATGTATTATCCCTAATGAGGTAGTCTGGATGGTAATATACACTTACAAAAAAAAAAAAAAAAAAAACAAAACCCTACCCACATTTCCACCCCCTACCTCATATCAACTCTTCTCCTATTTTAAGTTTGAAATTCTCTACTATTAGTTAACTGATAGCTCCAATCACATGATCACCATGATTCTGCATCTCAAAGCAGAAAGATAGCCAGTTTGAAAGTCATAGAAAATGAATTTTCCCTTTATTCTCAAATGTAAGGATGGCACCTTAATGTGTTTTTCAGTGTTTGGTGAAGTAATTTCATTAAATTGCTGCTATTCAAACCCATTCCAGGACTAGCTGACACTTATTGACAGCACATGAAATCATCCCTTTTCACTGTACTTAAGATAGCTGTTTTTATCAGGATGTGCAAGGGAAGATGTAGAGTTTACTAAATGGTATATTTAGTATGAACAATAGTCACTAGTATCTCACCTTATTGTAATGCAGAGACTATGATTGTTGGGTGAATATACTTATCAAATATTAACATAGTTGATGGCGTATCTAGGATTGGGTTTGAGTGCCTAGCACAATGCATAATTTTAGACTGTATATGAGGACACAAGGTGATAGCAAAAACTAAAATTCATAGAAAGTCAATTAGCTTTGGAATTCTCATGCATCATATATCATCAAAGGAAAGCATAAATAGTGTCTGGAAATTGAATGCAGGTAATCATTTAAAGATACCATACTAGAATTTCCATTTTTGAACATCAGATTTATCCTTCTACATGAAATAAACAAACAAACAAAACCTTTATATATGTCCTCTTGCTATTGAACATCAGGCAACAAAGGCCAGTGATTCATGAAGAAAAAAAGAAAATGAATGAATGAGCACTACTATTGCTCCAGATTATCCTCTAAAGAGAGTTCCCTGGCATTTGCTTGAGAGGAAACCAGTCAGAGATTAGTGGACTTTCTAAAATGCCAAGGTGGAGCTGAATGTCTAAGGAGAACAGGCAACTGGAGTACATAGAGGACTAAAGGGAGGTAGAGGGATCAACTGATTGATCAATCAATAGATAGACAGATACAATAATAAATTTGATGTAAATAGACTGAACACTCCAATCAAAAAAACATAAGGTGAAAGAATGGATCAAAAAACAAGACTCATATTATATACGCCTACAAGAGACACATTTTAGACCTAAAAACACCTGCAGATTGAAAGATAGGAAATGAAGAAACATCTATCATGCAAATGGATGTCAAAAGAAACCTGGAGTAGCAACAATTATGTTGGACAAAATAGACTTTAACACAGAGACTGTAACAAGAAACAAAGAAGGGCACTATATAATAATAAAGGGGGAAATCTAACAGGAAGATGAACATTCTCCAGAATAGATCACATATTAGCCCACAAAACGAGCTTCAACAAATTCAAGAAGATCGAAGTCATACCATGCTTCTTTTCTGACCACAATGTTACAAAACTCGAATTCAACCACAAGAAAAAATCTGGAAAGACCACAAATACATGGAGGTTAAGCACCATGTTACTATACAATGTTGGGTCAACCAGAAAATTAAAAAAAAAAAAGAAATAAGAAAGTACATGGAAGCAAATGAATGAAAGCACAGCAATCCAAAACCTTTGGGATATAGCAAAAGTGGTTCTAATAGGGAAGTTCATAGCAATACATGCCTATCTCAAGAATCAAGAAAAATCTCAAATACACAACCTAACCTCGCACCTATGGGAGCTAGAAAAAGAACAACAAACAAAACCTAAAACCAGCAGAAGGAAGGAAACAATAAAGTTTACAGAAGAAATAAAGGATGCAGAAACTAAACAATGAAACAGATCAATGAAACCAGGAAATCGTTCTTTAAAAAAAATAAAGGTAATAATAACCCTCTAGCTAGACTTATCAAGAAAAAGAGAGAAAAAACTCAAGTAAATAAAATTACAAATGAGAGAGAAGAAAAACAACCAGCACCATAGAAATGCAAAAAATCACATTTTTAAAAACTATATGCTCACAATTGGACAACCTAGAAGAAATTATAACCTACCAACAATGAAACAGGAAGGAATAGAAAACTTGAGTAAACCAATAACCAGTAAAAATTTAAACTAGTAATTAAAAAAAAACTCCAACAAACAGAAGTCCAGAATTAGAGGGCATCACAGAATTTAAATTCTACGAAAGATTTAAAAAAGAGTTAGTACTTATTCTTTTCAAACAATTCCAAAATATTAAAAAGAAAGGAAAACTTCCAAATTTATTCTATGAGCCCAGCATTACCCTGATAAGACCAGATAAAGATACCATTAAAAAGACAACTACAGGGGCGCCTGGGTGGCTCAGTGGGTTAAAGCCGCTGCCTTCGGCTCGGGTCGTGATCCCAGGGTCGTGGGATCAAGCCCCACATCGGGCTCTCTGCTCTGTGACAGCCTGCTTTCTCCTCTGTCTCTCTCTGCCTACTTGTGATCTCTGTCTATCAAATGAATAAATAAAATCTTAAAAAAAAAAAAAAAAGACAACTACAGGCCAGTATCCCTGATGAACATAGATGCAAAAAAATTTTTTTTTTCCTTTTTTGACTTAGTACTAGAAGCCCTCACCAGACAACAAAAAATAAAAAATAAAAAGTCAATAGAAAGAAATCAGACAAAAAAAAAGAAATAAAAGACATTCAAATCAGTGAGGAAGAAACCAAACAGTCACTATTTGCAGATGATATGATACTATATATAGAAAACTCAGAAGACTCCACCAAGAAAACTGCTGGAACTCATACAGGATTGATGAAAAGTCCCAGGATATAATATCAATGTACAGAAATCTGCTGTACATATATAACAAATAATGAAGCAGTAAAAAGAGAAAGTAAGAAAACAATGCCATTTACAATTGCACCTAAAATTACTAAGATACCTAGGAATAAACCTAACCAAAGATATGAAAGACCTGTACCCTGAAAGTTATATAACAGTGATGAAAATAATTGAAGATGGCACAATGAAATGGAAAGACATTCCAAGCTCATGGACTGGAAGAAAACTGTTAAAATGTCTATACTATCCAAAGCAATCTACATGTTTAATGTAATCCATATCAAAATACCAATAACAGGTTTCACAGAGCTAGAAGAAATAATCATAAAATTTGTATGAAACCACAAAAGAGCCTGAATAGCTAAAGCATTCTTGAAAAAGAATTCCATACTTCCATTTATATTCCACAATTCCATACTTCAATTTATATTATAAAGCTATAGAAATCAAAACAGTATGGTACTGGCATAAAAATAGACACATAGGTCAATGGAACAAAATGGAAAACCCAGGAATAAACCCAGAATTATATAGTCAATTAATCTTCAAAAAAGGAGGGAAGAATGTGCAGTGGGAAAAAGATAGTCTCTTCAACAAATGTTGATGGGACAACTGGGCAGCTACATGCAAAAGAATGAAATTTCCTTACTTTCTTACACCATATGCAAAAATAAACTCATGATGAAAGAAAGACATAAATGTGAAACCCGAAACCATAAAAACTCTACAAGAAAATATGAGCAGTAACTTCTTTGATATCAGTTGTAGCGACTTTTTTTCTAGATATGTCTCCAGAGGCAAGGGAAACAAAAACAATACTAAACTACTGAGACTACATAATAAAATAAAATAGAATAAAAAAGTTTCTGCAAAATTAAGGAAACAATCAACAAAACAAAAAGGCAACCTATTGAGCAGGTGAAGATATTTGCAAATAACATATCCAATAAAGCGTTAGTATCCAAAATATATAAAGAACTTACAAAACTCAACACCAATAATCCAGTTAAAAATGGGCAGAAGACATGAACAGACATTTCCCCAAAGAAGACATACAGATGGCCAATAGACACATGGAAAGATGCTCAACAACACCCATCTTCAGGAAAATGCAAATCAAACTACAGTGAGATATTACCTCACACACTTGTCAGAATGGCTAAAATCAACATCACAAAAAACAACAGGTGTTGGCCAGGATGTGGAGAAAGGGGAACTCTCCTGCACTCTTGGTGGGAATGCAAACTGGTGCAGTCACAGTATGGAGATCCCTCCAAAAGTTAAAAATTGAACTACCCTGTGATCCAGCAACTACACTACTAGGTATTTACCAAAAAAATATGGAAATACTAGTTCAAAGGGATACATACACCCCAATGTTTATAGCAGCATTATCTACAATAGTATATTGTACAATATATACTATATATATTTATATATATATGTATACACACATACATATACACACATACACATACATACTTTTATATAAAACTTGTATTTATAAAATTTTGGCTTCTTTGGGTAAATACCTAGTAGTACCATTCTAATCTTATAAACTGAAAACATAAAACATTGTGGGCATAAATTAAAATTCATTGCAGCCTTATTTGTCAGTGAAAAACAAAAATACAAATCCACCAAAAATGAATGATAAACAAATTGTAGAGAATTCATACAACAGAATACTACTCAACACTAAAAGAATTTAACTATTAATATATGCAACAAAATGTGTGAATATCAAATTATTTATGCTGACAAAGGTCAGAAAGTAAGAATAAATATAATTGCATTTTACCAATACTATACACTAAATAAATTGTTTTTTAATACTCTGTTAGGATTTAGAAAGACTGCTGTGAAAGATCATGGAGAACTTTCAGGACATTGACCCTTGGACTAAACTTTGCTTAGTATAACCATTTTTGACAAAGTATCAGAATTCTTTCAATTCTTATTAGCAAACTGAGAGTCTCCCTGAAGTCTCATTATCTCCACATCTAGTTGGTCACTAAATATCTTCTGTATGTGTCTTACATGTCCCTTACTCTTTTACTTCATTCTGGTCGTCATTACTAGCTGTGTAATGTTAAGTTAAAATATGTGGATTTGCTACCATCAATTATACAAATACTATCAAAATAATTTCCTGGAACATGAATCTGATCTTGTTATTTTCTACTTGATCTTTGGAAAACCTTGCTAAGACTGCAATATAAATCTGAAGATCAATAGTATGAAACAGGCCCATTATAATATATAATTGCCTTTCCCCATCTTTATTCACTAACTTTTTAAACAAATATTTATTGAGCAACATGGTAGGCAGAATTCTATATGTATACCTTGTGTTATGCCATGTATAACCCATCCTGCCTTGGGTGTGGGTGGAATATGTGGCAGTTTGGGCCAATGGAATATAGCAAAAGAGAAACAATCTTACCGATACAATTCAGGTTTAAGTGCATTGACTTAGAGTTAGTCAAAAGTGAGATAATCCTTCATGGGTTATGACTTAATCAAGTGAAAACCTCACAAGAAAGACACGGTTCAGCTGGACTTGCGGAAACAAGCCACTATGAATCCTACAACCATGAGAAAATGAATTCTGCCAACAACCTGAATGTATTAGAAGTGGATAATTACCCATTTGAGTCTCCAGGTGAAAATCCGTTCTTGTTGACACTTTTGACTTCAGCCTTGTCAGACCCTGAGTAAAGAACCAGTTAAGTGATGCCTAGACTTATGACTTGCACAAAACTTTGAGATAATAAATAGATGGTATCTAAGCCAATTAATATTTTGGTAATTTGTTACAGAAATAAGAAACTAACACAAGAAAGTACTCTGCTCCTTGTCCTGTGTTCTAGAGTCTATGGAAACAAAAGTCATAAGGGAAAAAAATGTTGGGATTATTTAAGGGGTTAGCACAGACAGCTACAAAGAGAAAAGAGGACCAGATATTAGATCTTGGGTCACTCCAACTTTAGGAATAGGATGTGATAGAAAACCTAGGAAGAGAGAGTTAAAAGTGGGAAAAAGTAGAAGATTCATCGATAGTGATTTAAAAGTAGGAGTTACTGAGGTACTGAACAAACAAAAATAGCAGTGTTTCAGAATCTACATGAATGTATGTTTTGTAAAAAAAAAAAAAAAAAAAAAGAGAGAGAGAACAACTACTTTAAATTCTATGGAGATGTCAAGAGAAATGAGCAGTCTATAAACGCAGAAATAATTAGTGACTGAAAAGGGAGCTTTTAAAATGAATGGATGAAGATCAAATCCTGATTGGATTGGGTTCAAAAGAGGATAATAGGACAGGGAGTAGATACGGAACATAAAAAATGTACTAACAAGGGTTTTCATATTTATTAAATGCATTCATCCTAGTAAATTTTACTAGAAAGAATTATTGGAGAGATTCTTCTTTTTATTTATTTGACAGGCAGAGATCACGAGTAGGCAGAGAAAGAGGGGGAAGCAGGTTCCCTGTTGAGCAGAGAGCCAGATGCGGGACTCCATCCCAGGACCCTGAGATCCTGACCTGAGCTGAAGGCAGAGGCATTAACCCACTGAGCCACCCAGGCAGCCTGACATGGGATTCTTCTTTTTCTGTCTTAAATGAATTCATTTTAAAGCTATCACATGAGAAATCTACTACCTCATAATTTTATATATGTTTGGTGTATCCTTCAAAATTGAAGGCAAACTGAAGAAAATTTCAGTTAAATAAAAACTGGAAGAATTTATTGGCAGTAGATCTGCACCACAAAAACATACTACATCATGTTTTTAGCTTGAAGAGAAATAACAAAAGATGAAATTCCAGTCTTCAGAAAGTAATGAACAACAAAAATGAAAAATTTGAGAGTAAATATGACTGTTCATTTTTATTCCTTTATATTTTTAAAGGCAATACAACTCTTTAAAACAAAACTGTAAAACTGTTTGAAGATTTATAATATATATAGATATAATATGTGATAATGATACCACAAAGTGTCGACAGAAGTGGGTCTATGAAATTATACTATTACAAATGCTTCATATCTTATATGAAGTGGAATATTATTAATACTAACTATACTGTGATAATTTAAGGTAACCTAGTCTAATCCTTAGTATAAACACCATCAGAATAAAGTAATAAACAGCTAACATATAGTTAAAGGATTACAACAGAATATTGAAAAAAGTTCTGATTAATACAAATGAACACAAAACTAGGGAAAAAGAAAAAAAAGCTGATGACAAAATAGGGAGAAAAATTTTAAAAAACTCAATCCAATCTTATCAATAATTAACATTAACTATAAATGTACTCCAGTTAAATGAAGAAATTGTCAGGAAGGATAAAAAACACAACCTTGCTATGGAATGTCTATGAAAGAAAATTTACAGTGTAATGACATAGATGTTTTGAAAGTTAAAATCAGGCTAGGATAGTTCAAGGTAAGCAACATTAATGGAAGTAGCAAGAAACATTTAATGATGACGAAAGTATTCAACAAAATTATTTTAGTAATAAGTGTATTTCGCTAATAACAGAGCTTTAAAATAAAAGATATTGTCAGATATCTGTTTGGAGAAATCACTCTAATCTTACTTTATACAAAAATTAACTCACAGACAACATTAAATCTTAAACTATAAGAGTTTGAATAGAGAGGATGAAAAAAACTCAGCATTTATGTAATAAATAAATAAGAACATGAATATATGCAATAAACTATAATGCATTAATATATGATACCATATTCATAATACCATGAATTTATATACTATAAATGTATTATAATTATAATGAAAATATGTTATATTCATATAATATAATATAAATAATGTACAAATAACTCTTATCCCTCAGGGCTCCTGGGTGGCTCAGTGGGTTAAGCCTCTGCCTTCGGCTCAGGTCATGGTCCCAGGGTCCTGGGATCAAGCCCTACATCAGGCTCGCTGCTTAGCAAGGAGCCTGCTTCCCCCTCTCACTCTGCCTGCCTTTCTGCCTACTTGTGATCTCTGTCTGTCAAATAAATAAATAAAATCTTAAAAAAAAAAACCTCTTATCCCTCAATGGTAAGATAACAAACCAATTAAATGGGGAATACATTTGAAAAATTTGCAGAAGGTATTCAAATGCTCCATATATATATGTATATACATATATATATAAAACATTATATATAAATATATATATGAAAATATATATGTAAATTCTCAACAATTCTAGGCACCACAGAAATAAAAATTAAATCTATATGTGGTTAACAATATACCTAGTAGAATGGCCAAAATTTTAAAAGACTGAAGATGCCAAAGATTGGCCAGTATGTGAAGCAACTAGAAAACTTACACACTGGTAATGAGAATCAAAAAGGCACAACTATTATGGAATAGAGCTTGATAGGTTTTATTAAGTTAATTATCAATTTACATTATTATATTAATATATAATAGAGTTATGCAATTATATAACCATACACAGTGTATATAATTATACACTTAGGTCTTTACCAAAAAGAAATGAAATCATGTTTCTACAAAACAACTAGCACATGAATGTTAGTAGTAGGTGAACTTAGAACAGCCTAAACTGGAAAATCTGAAATATTCAAGAGCAAATAATGAGAAAAAAAAATTGTGGTATGAGGAATGGCATACTGATTAGACAACACCATAAATTAATTATAGTATATAATAATATAAATAATATGAACATAGATTTAGTGAAAAAAACAAGAAAGAATGCATCATTCTATTTTTATAAAGTTATAGAAAAAGCAAAACAAATGTATAATTAAATTAAAGAAAAAAACTGCAGCCTAGAGTCAATGGATGTGGGTGCAATTCATAGTAAAAGAGAAAAGGAATGCTTTTGTGATTTTTATGAACATGTTCTATACCTTGAATCATATAGTGGTTATATGGTATATGGACTATCTCATCCAATACTATATTTAAGATGACTGCATTATGTCATGTATAAACCATATGGCAATAATTTGATTTATGTAAAAATTCATGAGGGCAAAATGAATAGAAATAAATGGAGAAATAGAAAATCACATGATCACAGAGATTTTAGTACCCCTTCCTCAGTAATTGATAGAAAATTGGGGAACACAGCAGAGAGAGTGAGAGAGAGAGGGAGAGAGAGAGAGAGAGAGAGAGAGAGAGAGAAGCAGGCTCCTTGCAGAGCAGGGAGCCCAAGGCAGGGCTCAATTCCAGGAACCTGGAATCACAACCTAAGCCAAAGACAGACACCTAACAACTGAGCGACCCAGGTGGCCCTTTATCTGTTATTTTAAGAAGTGGTAAACTGGGGCACCTGGGTGGCTCAGTGGGTTAAAGCTTCTGCCTTCAGCTCAGGTCATGATCCCAGGGTCCTGGAATCCATCCCCACATCTGGGTCTCTGCTCAGCAGGGAAACTGCTTCCCCCTTTCTCTCTGCCTGCCTCTCTGCCTGCTTGTGATCTCTGTCTGTCAAATAAATAAATAAAATCTTAAAAAAAAAAAAAAAAGAAAAGAAAGAACTGGTAAACTCTAGAGTTCAGAAATAAATATGAATAGTGGGTTTTATTTTCTCTTGTTAACTTTATTTATTTTTGAAGCAGCCAAAAGGGACACACACCTAAAGCCATATATATAGTCCAACCACAATTTTTTACAGTGAGCCAAAGCATTTATCCAACAAATATTTATTAATCATCAAATAGAACATATTTAAAATTCCTCCTTTTATGGATCATATAAAGTAAGTTGCTTTTCCAAATGATGAATGTATTGCAGTTACCACATGTGTATATATACGCTGAACATACACTCACGACTTGACTGTTAGCTGTGTCAAAAGCATTGACATACACACAGAGATACACACAGGCTGGCTAGAAATACTTAAGCTGGTGTTTTCACTAGGTTTGCCACTGGGACTGAATCAATAATTGAATAGTGAATCCTAGGAAGCCTCTATGCTTATATTACATATGAGGCTACCAGAGAGTTTCAAATTGTTAATATTGAAAGCATTCATGTATTCTTTTGAGATTTAGCATGAATGTGCTGCACTATAGTGTTGGTTAGTGACACTTAATATAGGAGACTCTGGAACAGTGTTATATAGAAAGCTTGAGTGGCTATGAAAACAGTAACCTGAAATTTCCAATTTTACAACCTCTGATAGTGACTTAGATATAAAATGTTTAAATTCCAGAAATGCACAGAGATTGCTACATTAAAAATCCCCTGGAAATTACTGGAAGGAAATAAAAGAGAAATGGGGAAAGCAGAGGATAGCTTCTATTTGAAAAACCCATGCACATTTATTAGAAAGAAGGTAGTAACATATTCAGGATCACAGAACCATTGTATAGAATGATGGAGTAATGATGTTGAAATAATTGATAGAAATCAGCCACGTGAGCCACAAAATTAAGCACGATGGAATTAAACTTAAAATGCAGTCAATGGTTCACTTCCTGAGAGACAGATAAAGAGATTTCCTATACAGTTTCAGGTCAGACTTGATAGGTTTATGTAATGTGTTATGTATAGTGTGCACATATATGTAAGAGAAAATTCAAGCAAACAAAATCAGGGATTGTGGTAAAAATTTCTGACAAAAGAAAATTGGTGGGGGCCCCTGGGTGGCTTAGCCAGGTAAGTGGCTTCCTTCTGCTTGGGTCATGATCCCAGGGGGCTGGAATCCAGCCCGGCATTGGGCTCCCTGCTCAGTGGGGAGCCTGCTTTTCCACCTCCCACCGCCCCCCACCTCCACTTGTTTTTTCCTCTCTCGATGTCTCTCTCTCTCTGTCAAATAAATAAAAAAAGAAAAAAAAATAGTGGATTAGACTGATGTTGTATTGTGAAATGGCATGTCACAATAAACATAAAATAGTCATTATTTTTCCATATGCATATAATATTATTTTAATATTTATTGAACAGTTACCTTTTTTAAATGTGTTAGTACCTCTTACAAGAAACATGGTAATAAATAACAATTTTGAAGATCAGTTTTAAACATAACTTCAGCAAAAGTTGTTGACTAAATTCCCTGAAGTGACAACTTAATGTTAGGAGAAAAATAATGGAAAATTATCTTAACAATTATGTAATAATACAGCTATTTAGTTATGTAATAATAACTCTGCAGTTGCGTTTCCTAGCTGGAAATACACAACCACATCAATACTTTATAGGTTTTACAGGATAGTAGCAGAAAAAATATGATGTGTTCTTTAATATTTCTCATTGATTAACTCATTCCTAGATACCAGATAAAATTTTACCTACCATGTAATGAATATTTTTATTTTAAAATATTAAGTATATAAAAATAAAAGTATACTATTTTTAGGTAATCTATATTAGTGCATAAAATAAAATTCTATGAACAGAGAACTCTCATAGTACCTTCAAAGACAACTACAAAAATAATGAAAACAACTATTGTAACTATGATTACATTCCAAATGAACTGTAAATGGACAGCTGGTGATACATTCAATTAGACACAGTCTATCATATAAACTTCATTTGCTCGTTAGCCTTATCCTTTAATGCTAAACTTACCCCCATTTAATTAAGACCAGCAGGGCAAATCTGTGTATAGAAAACTACAGAACTTATTGACTGAGGTAAAATATTTAAGTGTCTTGGTCTTTATTGTCACTTACCTGCAATTAAAAAAAAAAATATGTCGTTTGAATGATATTTTTTTGCCCACTGAATTATTCTTTATCCTTTGTTAAGCTCTTACATCCTTCCACTAAGATCAGAATCATCCTGTTAATGCACACATACTTACATTAAGTTAAGCAAAAGCTGATATTCAGTTATTAAATATTATCTATTCTATTTTGAAAATGAGGCAGATACAAATTTATGAACTTCCCAGCCTTTTAATTTCTCTGTTCACAGTTGTGTTTACTTTACTTTTGCAAAGAACTGCAAATAAACCTGGTTATGTTTGCTTCATTAACTTAAAAAATATATCATCAGGGCACTTAGGTGGCTCAGTCAGCTGGGCATCTGACTCTTGATTTCAGCTCAAGTTATGATCCTGGGGTCCTAGAATCAAGCCCCATGTCAGATTCCACATTCACAGGGAATCTGCTTGAGACTCTTTCCCTCTCCCTCTGTCCTGCCCCTTCCCTTGCTTATGATATTGTCTCTCTCTCTCTACTAAATAAATAAATCTTTAAAAATATATTGTCAATCTCACTGCTTCACTGGAGTAGAGTCATACCTAGCTGACAGTTCTTTAGTACCCATCTTTTAAAATTAATATGTTACTGAATTTAGTGTTGTTTTGAATTATGCATGTGCATTAAATAATTTTGGAATGAATCTCCTTGTCCTGCTAATAGTGGCTAATATGCCAGGAAATTGCTCTTACAGTTATATGAGTTATTTTTTTCTTATCAAGTTTGTCACTAACTTAATTAAGACATAACATGTTTTTCCTCCTTGAGAGTTTCTTTGAACCTACTTTCATGTCTCTGTCTCTGTGTGAATTTCTTATTTCTTCCTACTATTATAACACTATAGCCAAATTTTGAAAGTAGTGGTTATTACTGAGCACTCAGTCAATTTATAAAGTAACTTCATTATTATAAAAATCATATGATTTAAAAAGTAACTTTTCTCTTCTGACCCAGTATTTCTATATATATTTGGGGTACTTGGAACTAAGTTCCTACTATCAAGTTAAGTGAGATAACTTAATCCTTCTGCTGTTTTGTTTGTCTGTTTTTTTTTTTACCTTATTTTTCAGAGCAGTGTTAGGTCTATAGCATCAGTTTTTTTTTAAAGATACAAATATATCCCAAATACTCCCTGCTCCCACATGTGCAGTTTTCCCCTTTAGCAATATTACTCAACTGTGTGGTACAATTTTTACCAAGGATGAACCCATAGCAACACAACATAATTCCCTGAAGTCCATGGTTGACCTTGTCCATTCTTACTGTTGTAAATTCTATGGGGTTGAACAAACATATAATGAGATATATCCATTATTATAATATCATGCAGAGTATTTTCGCTGACCTAAAATTAACATGTGCTGGCTGTTCATCTCTTCCCCAACAACCCCTCTCAACTGATCTTTGTATTGTCTTCATCGTTTTACCTTTTCCAGAATAGCATATAGTTGGAATTATGTAGTATGTAGTCTCCTCAGACTGTCTTTTTCCACTTAGTAATGTGCAATTAAGCTTCTTTTCATTTTTCCATGGCTTGATAGCTCATTTCTTTTTAGCAATGGGTTACATTCTACTTTCTGGATATACTAGTTCATTTATTCATTCACCTACCAAAGGACATCTTGATTGCTGCCAAGTTTTGACCATTCTGAATAAAGCAGCTATAGACATCCACATGCAGATTTTTGTGTGGACATAAGTTTTCAAATCCTTTGCATCAATACCAAGGAGCACAACTGCTGGACCACATAGTAAAAATAATGTGTTTCATTTTGTAAGAAATTGCTAAACTGTCTTCCAAAGTGGCTGTACCATTTTGCATTCCCACAAACAATGTATGATAGTTCCTGTTGCTTTACATCCCCACCAGCAGTTGGTGGTGTCAGTGTTCTGGATTTGGAACATTTTAAGAGGTGTGCAGTAGTATGTCATTATTTTAATTTGCATTTTTGTGATGACATAAGATGTGGGGCATCTTATACGGTGTTTGCCATCTGTATATCGTCTTTGGTGAGTTATCTGTTAAGGTTTTTGGCCTAGTTTTTAATTTAGCTATTTGTTATCTTTTTAAGAAGTTTTAATTTAAATTCCAGTTAGTTAACATACAGTGTCATATTTGTTTCAAGTGTACAATATAATGTTTCAACACTTTCATACATCAGTAGGTGCTCATTACAAGTGCCCTACTTAATCCCCATCACCCATTCAACCCATCCTCCCACAGAGCTCACCTCTGGTGACCATCAGTTTACTCTCTATCTAGGGGATAGGATTCTGTTTCTTGGTTTGCCTCTTTCTTTTTGGCTATTTGTTATCTTACTGTTGAGTTTTAAGGGTTCTTTGTCTATTGATGAGGTAGGAGTCTGTTTCTTGGTTTGATTCTTTCTTTTTTGGCTATTTGTTATCTTATTGTTAAGTTTCAAGAGTTGTCTTTTTTTTTTTAAAGATTTTATTTATTTATTTGACAGATAGAGATCACAAGTAGGCAGAGAGGCAGGCAGAGAGAGAGAGGAGGAAACAGGCTCCCCGCTGAGCAGAGAGCCCGATGTAGGGCTCGATCCCAGGACCCTGGGATCATGACCTGAGCTGAAGGCAGAGGCTTTAACCCACTGAGCCACCCAGGTGCCCCTCAAGAGTTGTCTTTTTTAGAAAACAGTTCTTTATCAGATGTATCTTTTGCAAACATTTTCTGCCAGTCTGTGGCTTGTCCTTTCATTTACTTGATATATTTAGAAAATATTTGCAAAGATAATCATCAATTAAGACTGTTGAAATTTTTGGAAATAATTATGAGGCAAAAATAACAGAATTAAACAAAAACTAATAAAACAGGAATGAATTATGTGGGCAAGTCCAAACATTAGAAGACAAAAAATTGTGTGACAGGACTCTAACCAATCTGATATTGCAAGACAAAATATGTCCTTCAAATTAATAGCCACAATATAAAAGTATAAACTCAGTAGAATTAAACATAGAAAAACTGAATTGGAAAAATTTATATGTATATACTTAATGTATTAATATATGTATGTATGTATATATATACAAATATAATTTTTTAATCTTAACTGGACAGTACAAAAAAGGGACTTGAGTAAATGGATAAATTCATATGTATATACTTAATACATTAATATATGTATATATATACATATATAAAATTTTAATCTTAACCAGACAGTACAAAAGAGGGGCTTGAGTAAATGGATAAATAATTGGATACTATGTTCCTGTTTGAAAAAAATTAAGGCAATATGAATATGTCAATTCTACTGAAATCAATTTGCAAATTTGTAAATTTAATGTGATACTATTAATTCCCAACTATATTTTTATTTTTAAATTGGTTTTTAAAAATAACTTTGGACTCAAAATAAACAGCAAAAATATTAGAGAGTTTGTTTGTAGCCTTTATCTTCCCCAGCAGTGTCATCTTAAAAAGACATTATGTTATCAAAACCAGGAATTTGACATTTTGAAACTATTAAAAAAACTAGACACTTTATTCAGATTTTACCAGGTTTACTTGCATTCTTTTATTCTGTAGAGTTACATGAAATTTCACAGCATAGATTCATGTATAACTGTAAGATTACAAAACTTTAATAAACACTTTTATTAACTTTAATAAACTCTTTTGCTCTCCTTTTATAGCCCTACCCATCCCCAACCTTAAGCTCTATTAAATACTAACTAATCTGTTCTCTATAACTGTAATTTCAAACATTGAAAAAAGTTATAGAATAGGAACAGAGCAATATGTAACTTTTTTCAGATTGATATTTTTGCTCAATACAACATCATTGAGATTCATAAAATCTCTGAGAAAGCAACTAAGGGTTTTGGGGGGATGGTGGGGGCTTGGGTGAGCCCGGTGGTGGGTATTAAGGAGGACACATATCGCATGGAACACTGGTTGTGGTGCATAAACAATGAATTTTGGATCACTGAAAAAAAAATTAATTTAATTTAAAAAAAACAAAATCATTGTATGAATGTTTTTTTTTTTCCTTTTTATTGGTGAATTCTGTTCAGTTCTATTCCATTATATAGATTTATCACAATTTATTTACCTATTGGAGAAAATTTATGTGGTTTCTTTTGGCTATTAGAAATAAAACTGCTATGAACATTTGTGAGTAGATTTTTGCTAAACATTAAAGTTTTCCTTTCACTAGGATAAATTCCTACAGTGTAATTCCTATATAGTATATCCTTAACTTAATAAGAAACTTCCAAACTGTTTCTTGGAGTGACTGTATTATTTTACAGTTCCATCATCACTGTAGGAAATACATGGGCATTCTACAATCTCATTATACTTACTTAGTCCTCAATACTGTATTTATGAGATATATGCATGTTGTTTTAGTTGCATATGTTTGATTATTCTAGATACATACCATAGTATTCAATGGTAGCATCTACCATATTTTACTTATCAGTTATCAAACAATGGTCTCTTTACTTACCCCTCTCCTCATTACTACAAAATTACACATGTTCTGTAAAATATTTGTGCATAAATTTCAATGGCATAGAACCTAGTAATGAGAACACAGGATATGTATACTATGAAAGTGTCATGTTACTTTCCAAAATAGCTCTTACTGTGTACTTCACCAGGAATGAGTTCTTATTTTTCATCTCCAAACCAAAATGTTCATTATCTAATTTTTACCATGATAATTCTTATAAATTAACATTTCTATTTTTTTTTACTTTGAGCATCTCTGACTGCTAGTGAATTTGAGCCTCTCTTCATTATAATTAATTACACTTCAGATTTCCTCTTTATTGATTTTTGCATTCTCACACATTGATTATATTTCTCTTGGGATTTCATTTTCTTGTCATAAAAGATTTCTTGGAATATTCTGTTACCCCTTATATATTTTAGACATTGCAAATATTTTATCTGGTATATCACCTCTCTACAATTTTCTTCATTGTGAACATATTTGTATGTAATCAAATCAATTGTCTTTTCATGCATTGAAAAAAACATTTTTTAATTTTAATTTTTATTATTTATTTATTTAAAAAAATTTTTATAAACATATAATGTAACCCTACCACCCTCTCCTGACACCCCTCCCCCCACCCCTCTTTGTTTGTTTTATGACATTAAGAGTCTCTTTTGGTTTGTCTCCCTCCCAATCCCATCTTGTTTCATTTATTCTTTTCCTACCCCCTTAAGCCCCACACTTCCTCATATGAGGGAGATCAAATGATAGTTGTCTTTCTCCAATTGACTTATTTCTCTAAGCATAATACCCTCTAGTTCCATCCATGTCATTGCAAATGGCAAGATTTTATTTCTTTTGATGGCTGCATAGTTTTCCATTGTATATATATACCACCTCTTCTTTATCTATTCATCTGTTGATGGATATCTAGGTTCTTTCCATAACTTGGCTATTGTGGACATTGCTGCTATAAACATTCGGGTACACGTGCCCCTTTGGATCACTACATTTGTATCTTTAGGGTAAATACCCCGTAGTGCAATTGCTGGGTCATAAGGTAGCTGTATTTTCAATTTTTGAGGAACCTCCATGCTGTTTTCCAGAGTGGTTGCACCAGCTTGCATTCCCACCAACAGTGTAGGAGGGTTCCCCTTTCTCCACATCCTCGCCAGCATCTGTCATTTACTGACTTGTTTATTTAAGCCATTCTGACTGGTGTGAGGTGGTATCTCATTGTGGTTTTGATTTGTATTTCCCTGATGCCCAGTGATGTGGAGCACTTTTTCATGTGTCTGTTGGCCATCTGAATGTCTTCTTTGCAGAGATGTCTGTTCATGTCCTCTGCCCGTTTCTTGATTGGATTATTTGTCCTTTGGGTGTTCAGTTTGCTAAGCTCTTAATCGATTTTGGATACGAGCTCTTTATCTGATATGTCTTTGCAAATATCTTCTCCCATTCTGTCAGTTGTCTTTTGGTTTTGTTAACTGTTTCTTTTGCTGTGCAAAAGCTTTTGATCTTGATGAAGTCCCAATAGTTCATTTCTGCCCTTGCTTCCCTTGCCTTTGGCATTGTTCCTAGGAAGAAGTTGCTGAGGTTGAAGAGGTTGCTGCCTGAGTTCTCTTCAAGGATTTTGATGGATTCCTTTCTCACATTGAGTTCCTTCATCCATTTTGAGTCTATTTTCATGTGTGGTGTAAGGAAATGGTCCAATTTCATTTTTCTGCATGTGGCTGTCCAATTTTCCCAACACCATTTGTTGAAGAGGCTGTCTTTTTTCCATTGGACATTCTTTCCTGCTTTGTTGAAAATTAGTTGACCATAGAGTTGAGGGTCTATTTCTGGGCTCTCCATTCTGTTCCATTGATCTATGTGCCTATTTTTGTGCCAGTACCATACTGTCTTGATGATGACAGCTTTGTAATAGAGCTTGAAGTCTGGAATTGTGATGCCACCAACTTTGACTTTCTTTTTCAATGAAAAAAAAATTGATATTAATCAGAATGTTTTTCCACAGCTTAACTATAAAACATCCTTTCTGTCTGTATAATTGGGGCTTATATAAAAGGAACATAATTAGTGCATGGGAATCACTTTGTGGAACCCTAAGCCTTTTTGATATGATAAGCTTTGTCTTTAGAAGAACTAAAAAATATCGACCTGCCCATTTGAAAAGATTTGGACATTATACTTCATTACACTTCTTTTCCACTCACAATCATTTTTATAGAGCATGGAAATTGAAGTTACATTTTCTTACTCTTGTTTTCATGTCTGATTTTAAAGTGTGAAATAATGTTTCAATGCATTATATTGAAACTTTACATCATATATCTTAAGTTTTGAAAAGTTGTATTGATATCAAAAACAAAAATGTTATTTCATTCCTTTCAGCAAGTAGTCTTTCCCCATATTCTGACCCAAGATGACACACTGCATGGTATACTGTTTTACAAAAGCAAACTTGCCTATAGTTTAAAATATAACCCTGAAACTTACTTCTTTAAAAACAACAACAACAGCAACAACAACGAACGATGGGCTTCATAATCACTGGTGATATATAGCTTGGAGAGATAGAAAGGGGAAAAAAGGTAGATGGACAAATAAAACAAGACTTTAGGTTGTTTTCACTTTAAAAACATTATGGAAAATGTCTTCCCTACACAGAGAACGTCTCAAGGTTATGGTAAGTTTGAGGGAGGAAACAAAAGAAAGGCAACTACTATATGTAGCCCAGGAGATTTTTCGACATTTATAGGAATTACAAATATAAAATTCACAAATATGCCTTCACATATCTGACTTTTCATATTAGTCTTTTTATACCTTATAGTGAAAACAGTTCAAAACAATAACCGCAGGACTCACTTCAATTCCTAACTCTCCTCTGCCATATTCACAAAGTTTATATTTGCCAACTACTCATGGGAAATATAGTGGAAAATAATCTAATCAGGACCTGCAGCAAATAGCCTGAATTTCATGGTAATAGAATACCATAGTTATATCCTCCTTTTGGATGATCACTTCACCATTATGTAATGTCCTTCTTTGTTTTTTGTTACATTCTTTGTTTTAAAGTCTATTTTGTCTGATATTAATATTTCTATCCCAGCTTCTTCTTCTTCTTCTTTTTTTTTTTTTTCAATTGCCTGGAATATATTTTTCCATTACTACATTCTCACTCTTTTTTTTTTTTTTTTTAAGATTTATTTATTTGTTTTAGAGGGAGAGAGAGTGAGCATGATGGGGAGGAGCATGGGAAGAGGAAGAAGGAGAGAAGCAGATGCTGCACTGAGCACAGAGCCTGTCCCAAGCCCATTTCAAGACCCTGAAGGATGTAAAAGCAATTACAAATTAAGGATAAGAAAACATCATCAACAAAACCTCTAGGTCTTGGAGTCTCCTATATGGCTTATGAGTTAAGCATCTGCTTTCAGCCCAGGTCATGATCTCAGGGTCCCGGGATGGAGTCCTGCATCTGGCTCCCTGCCAAATGAAAGCAGCCAGAAGAGAGGCTGCTTCTCCCTCTCCCTCTACCACTCCACCCTGTCCATGCTCTATCTCCTCTGAAATTAAAAAAAATAAAATCTTTAAAAAAAAAAGCAAAAAACTTCTAGCTCCTGGAAAAATGATATTTACTTACTATTTAAAATAATTTATTTTGTTAAATTCTGCTGTAAGAGGCAATAAATTCATTTTGCACAATAGATAATCATTGACTAGAAACAGTATGTAATCTATTGGCATTTAATGTGTTACCCTGGTAACAAACACGTCTGTGATTCCATTTAAATACTAATAATATCCACTCTTTAATTCATGAGACAAACAGGAAAACTACAAATTAATTATATAATATGATATGCAAACTCACTTCTCAGGATACACAAACTATTACCTCAAGACCCAACTTTATATAGTTGGGTAGATAAAATAGACATAAAAAGTCAGTTTTGTGAATTCCCTTTAAAAGTAAGGTGCAAAGAATGTGTTCCATCAACTGGATACACTCTACATTTGATCTTTACACTAGGCCTTCCTACACACAACCAAGATTATATCAACTTTAAAGTACCTCCAAAAGTTGAATTTATTTGAATTGATCAGATATAAAATACTGAGGATGACAGTGATAGAAGCAGGACATAAGAGATAGAAGAGGAAAATAGGTTGAAAATAAAAATTGGTCCTCCCAAAATGATGTGAAAGACAATGGAACCAACACTAAGGTTTGTTAAACAGGAAGGGAGCAGAGTGTTTCATATTGCATGGTGTCCTTAACGATAAAGAAGCATTACTTTTTTGAGTAGAGTGAGTCTGAAGATGATCAATTACACATGCAACACTTCTTGAATTGTATTCTATCCCAAATTATGTGCATATTTGTTTAAATATGAAAATATTTTACTGATATTTTTGAATTATCCTAAAACTTTCAAAAAGAACTAATACTGGACCCAATTTATCCTGTGACTCGGCACATAAACTCACCTTAACATGCAGCTGTGGAGGTTCTCATGTTCCACTTTTGGAAATATGACTACTCAGCAAAATCATGGAAGAAAATAAAGCTAAAATAGAAATGAATGGTGATTGTTGGACTTGGCAAATTAAATTTATAAATACTTAACTTGCACCAAATACATACATGTTTAATTTAGCTAACGTTATTCCAGGAACACATGCACAGAATGGCCAAGCTTTATGTTACAGTAATTTAATATCAAGCATAATATCTAGTTGGTAAATAAAACAGACATTAAAATTCAATTTTAATACAAACTGAAATGTTACTCTCTGTGATGGAGGGGGAGTGGGTTATGAATGATCAAATAAAAACTATGGATAAAAAATTCTGAAAGAACTGTTGTCTATTTGGGGAAGGCCAGATCTTTGATAGATCAGCTTGGAGAGGAAAAATATCTGTCTTAAAGATTTGTAATACAGTATTTATATAAATTTAAATATCGACTACTGATAATTAAACAAGGTATCCTTCTGAAACCCTGGAAGATGTAGCAACCTTTTAGCAACACAACAAAAAACAAGAACTGTCATATTTTCATGAGTTTTGGTGTTAATACTTAAGGTAAGGAAGACCAAAAACCTATGGTACTTTCTTTTTAACAGATTTTTTTTATTTTGCAAATAGAAAAAAATTGTCATAACTGAAAAATCGTTTGTTTCCTAGAGTAGTGTGAAAAAGCATATTAATAATTCATTCTATTAATATGTAATTGATTCGAAAACTAAAATAGCACAATTAGATGACTTTTAAAAAACCTTGATTTTATTAATTAATTAAAATGGGTATTTTTCCTAAGTAATCTATCTGTTCTACAATTGCTTCTTTGTTCTGTATAAATATGATGAAGATCAAAAACATAAGATTGATTTACATAATTTTAAATTAAATTATACTAATTGAGCATTTTTAGGTATAAGTCAAATTTCATTTCAATCTGAAGCTTGAAAAATGAAATTTTCTTGTGATAGCTACAAATAAAAAATTTTCACATTTAAAATAATGGTACAGTGAATGTTTTAATAACACAAGAGAAATAGTCCTAAAGTCAATTGACCATATTGGAAAGCTATAAAAGGCAAGGAAATTCCTCCTTTTGTTTGTTTCAATTGAATTATGGAATGAAAATAAGTCAAAGAATTTTCAATTTTTTTATATTAGATACCACAAGTTATTTATTGTACCATCCATTATTTTTATACTGTTGGTGAAGAAAATGGAAGGAAATGGCAAGATCCATTTTATTATTTTATTTAATAATATTTAGGTCCAGTCATGAGATATCCTAGAAAAATAATCACACCACCACTAAATTTTATGAATTGCAATGTGTATTTCTTAGATTGGTTGCAAAAGTCATGAGGAAGAGAGGAAAAAAGTGTTTCCTGGTTAAATAATTTTTTAAATCATTTTTATTTTTTATCTTTTTTAAGATTTTATTTATTTGACAGACAGAGATCACAAGTAGGCAGAGAGGCAGGCAGAGAGAGAGGAAGAAGCAGGCTCCCCTGCTGAGCAGAGAGCCTGATGTGGGGCTCTATCCCAGGACCCTGAGATCATGACCTGAGCAGAAGGCAGAGGCTTAACCCACTGAACCACCCAGGCGCCCCTGGTTAAATAATTTTTAAATAATTTTAAAGATGCATATCATAACTCTGAGAGATTTCCAAAACATATTAGATCTTAAAGGTAAGGACAAGACCTGTAGAAAATTGCCTGTTTAGGCATTTTTCCAAACCTAAGTGATAGAAACAGAGACACAGAGAGAGAAAGAAAAAGTAAGCTTGCTTTGAGAACTTCTAATTGTTAAAATGCAGGTTTCCAGGATTTCCCTAAACACACTCTGGGAAACACAGTGGCTTAAAACAAACAAAAAATGTTGTCACACAGTTCTAGAGTTCTAGAGATCAGAGGTCTTCTGATAAAAGCCAATGCTTTTATTGGCTAAAACCAAAGTTTTTAAAAAGGTTACACTCTCTCTAGAGATTCAAGGGGGAGAAATTAGTTCCTTATTTTTCCATCCTCTAGAAGCTGTATGGATTCCTTGGTTCTGTGGCTTGTAGTTAAATATGTGCTAGTTTGGCTGGGTGGCAGTGCCCAGATATTTGATCAAACATTATTCCAAATATTCCTGTGACCACCCCAACACTTTCTAAGCTAGAACATGGAGCATACATTGAAAGTATCCTAGAACCAAAGAGTTGCCAGAAAATTTGCCTGTCAATTGCTTCATATAGTCATTCCTATCATCTCATATACCTGTGTCTCCAATTTCCTTGTTAAAGAGTAAACCTATGACTTATTATAATGCTTCTTGTGTAAGCAATATCAGAGTTAGGGCTGTATCTCAATCATTGCATTCATAGAGTCTTTCATAGTAGAAAAACCCTGCATACTGTTTAAGCAAATGACTGAGTATTGACAAATGTTAGCATTATTTTCCACCCAATAACTTTACACCACCCCTTTCCTACCTAGAAAATGAAAAAGAAAAAGAGGTGAGTTATTTTAATTACATTGATTCGTTAATATATTCATTCAAGTCATACAATAATTTTAAAGATGCATATCATAACTCTGAGAGATTCCCAAAACATATTAGATCTTAAAGGTAAGAACAAGACCTGTAGAAAATTGCCTGGGAAATACTGGGAATTAAATATTCTACCTGACAGGGACTTTTCTATTCACTGAGAATTCAGTTATGAACATGAAAAAAGAGTTCCCCCTCTCTCCTCTCTCTCTCTCTCACATACACATACACACATACTCTCCCTCCTTCTGTCTCTCCTTATATTCAACTGAGAGAAGTAAATTTAACACATAACTAAAAAGGAAGATTTCAGAAAGCCAAAAGGGTTATAAAGAAAATTAAAGTATTATTATGATATATAGTGATTTATATTTTTGTTGTTATTATGAAAGATCTATCTTAGGAGGTGACATTTAAATTGAAATGTTAAGAAAGAAGCCAGTCTTGCAAAATCAAAATCACTGTGAATAGCTTTTAGGGCAGAGGAAATGGTGTCAATGTAGAGTAGGTTTGAGTACTTAAAAAAATGTGAAAATGTTTAGGGTGTCTGTGCCTGGACCAGAGTACATGGAGAATGTTAAAATAAAATAAAATGAAAACCAGGATTGAAAATCCCTCAGGAAGACAAAACCATTTAAACCACATAAGAAAAACTTAGTCTACCTTATTTCATAAACATAAGCAAAATTGAATTTATTTCTTATAATGGCTTTGGAAATCATAAAAGAAACACGAATAATAACTAAAATGATGTAAAATTATCATCTTTAACCAATTCTCTGTCATTTGGAAATGCCCATTGTGTAATAAACAGTAATTCCAAAGGTTAAACAACTTCCTCATTTTCACTTTGTAAGTCACCTTATAACATCCTGCCTCCGAACTACATACCAGTTTCCTGTTTGATGTGTCCCTGTTCATGAACAGTTCAAAGAAAACTCTCTGAATTTTCTTTTGACAGAGACAAAATATTCCTGGAAGAGAGTAGTTAGGTGATGTAGAACTTTGTGTCCTGGCTATAGGGCTGAACTGTGTTACCCCAAATTGACATGTTGAAATTTTAACCCTTAGCACTTCACAATGTGACTATATTTGAATATGGCCTTACAGAGGTAATTAGGTTTAAATGAAGTAATGAAGGTAGACTAATCCAATATAACCAGTATCCTTAAAAGAAGAAGAAATTAGGACACAGATACACCAAGAGAGAGAACACCAGGTGAACATGAAGATAGTTATCTAAAAGCTAAGGAGAGAGGCCTCATCCTGCTGATACTTTGATCTTGGACTTCGGGGCTCCAGAAATTTTTGATACTTTGTTACAGAAGCCCTAGCAAATCAATACACTGACTAACCAGTTTTTATTTTATGCTAAGTGTTAAAGTCAATCATTGAAGGGCTTTCAACAAAAGAGTGTCAGAATCTATTTGATTTATGGTCTTTCAAGAATATTCTGGATACTGTGTACAATTCACTTCTGTAACATGATAGAATAGTAGGGAAACCACAGAGAAAGCTTTTTGCAGAATAGAAAATACAGACATGTGTGTTTGTATATGTGTATATATGAATTAGTTAATATCTATACATTAATTTTAGATGCATTATGTAACCACAGTGCTTCATGGTATGTATTTATTTTGCAGCTTTCTTTTAACTCATAATTGGTTATGAAGTCACAACTTTATTTTCCTTAAAGTCCTGTTATTAGTATTTATGTCATAATTAAATATGGATGCTTAGCAACCTGACCATATATATCACTGCCCTACTAGTGATAAATTAATTTTTGTTAATTTTGTTTTGTTTTTGTTTTTTGGTAAAGATGTTTGTTCTATTCCAAAAGCAGAGAAAAGAGTACACTTTCATAAATATGTATATAATGTGTGTACACACATATATAGTGTATATATAGGTATATATGTATAATGTTTACACACATATATGTATATAATGTATATATAATAAACATGTATATGATGTGTATATAATAGATACTATATTATGATATATATTTCAAATTTAAAAATTAGGTTATTAATCCATGAAAGAAGACATGTTAGAGAGTTTAATGTATTGAAAAGTACACAATACTAGGAATGAAAGGAAATATCACTTAAATACCTTATGGTATCAGGTAAACAACTTTATTATTAAATATTAATTGCTATAAATCTATGTATTAATAGAACCTATCAGAAATGTTGAATTGATGAAGGAGATTGATTTAAAGACAATCAAATAAATACCATGGCAACTATTATAAATATTAAAATACTAGATATAAATTAATTCCTTAATTAACCAGAAACCAAATATAAATGACAACTCTTCCTTATTTTAAAATACATTTTTTGCATCTGATTTAATTTAGAAAATTACATCAAAGTAGAATGTATAGACACTGAGCAGCATTCTTCATAGAGGTAAAACATATGTTACCAATAGCAGTTGTCTAATATGTTACCAATAGCAGTTGTCCGATGAAGCTTCATTACTCAGCTCAAAAATGTTGAAGCTATAATCATTAAACATATGTCAGAGATACAGAAACACAGCAGCTCTAGTAAGAGAGAGAATTAAGATGGTAGAGTAGCGTATAAAAGATCTTTTCAGAGACACAAAGAGAACTGGAAATCTAATTATAATCATGTTTTATTATTAGATATTCAGGATTATCTTCACATCATTTAATTAGAACAAATGAGTAATTGCCAGCGTCACTTTACAAAGGGCTATTTAAGACAATTTTTATAAGAAAGTTGATGATTTATTCAAATGGCAGCTACTTCTTCTACCCAGAAATTGATTATACTACCAGAAATAACAAAGAATTCACTTTTTAAGTGTTCTTTTTCTATGTACTAATGCATTTAAAGGGAATGTCCAGTATATTCTCTAAAAGAAAACTCTGAGATCAAGAGTGAGGTGCCACATATTTATTAGGAATCAAAATCCACAAAAAGAAGAAGGAAAAGGCAGATTGGGGAAGATGGACAACTCAAACTCTGATGCAGTTTGGACAAAGCTTTGGCCAGCCTCGGGGAGAAATTCCTGAGTGTGGCATTCATCACATTTTACTCAACTGGACCAAAATGTGTAGGCCTTTGTTCACCTTCCTTGCTTAGTCACTGGATACAAGTTTCCTTGAGGAAGTGGAACTTCAGCCAAGGCCATTCTTTACAACTGAGGCAGAACCTGAAGAAGGTGATAGCTGGAGGCAGTCTGTTGATCACACTCCTCAGAGCACCAAGGTCTTCCCTGAGGTTGGATCTGGGTGGCATATTACCATGTCTACTTCTTTCCAACCACTTGTGCTACATGAATCTGCTTCTCCACACATGTATGTGGAGCAACGATGCATGATTCCATTAAGCATTTCTTTCTTTTAAAAAAAAATATATTTTTAAAAAAAATTTTTATTAACATATAATGTATTGTTAGCCCTAGGGGTACAGGTCAGTGAATTGACAGGTTTACACAATTCACAGCACTCACCATAGCACATACCCTCCCCAATGTCCATAACCCCACCACCCTCTCCCTACCTGCCTCCCCCCAACAACCCTCAGCTTGTTTTGTGAGATTAAGAGTCTCTTATGGTTTGTCTCCCTCCCGATCTCATCTTATTTCCTTTATTGTTTTCCTATCCCTCCAAACCCCCCACATTGCCTCTAAACTTCCTCATATCAGGGAGATCATATGATAATTGTCTTCCTCTTATTGACTTATTTCACTAAGCATAATACCCTCTAGTTCCATCCACGTCATCGCAAATGGCAATATTTCATTTCTTTTGATGGCTGCATAGTATTCCATTGCATATATATACACCACAGCTTCTTTATCCACTCATCTGTTGATGGACATCTAGGTGCTTTCCATAGTTTGGCTATTGTGGACATTAAGCATTTCTTTCTGCTAGGAGACCAAACAAAGTGATGCTAGTGGAATAAACCTCAGCCCTTGCCAATGCACTTGGCCTTGGTACCTCAATTAATACTAATTGTTGCCATCCTCCACTGTTCATTCTAAAGCTACCTTTTTTGGCCTTAATGGCTTAATGGCTTACCATTTGGTATGACTCAGAACTTCATCCCCAAGGTGATTGAGTCCCAAGTACCTGTAACCATTTTAAGCTGCATTTATACTTTTTCAATTATATTCACAGTTGGTAAACTGTTGATTATTGCATTATTGTATTCTTCCTTACATTTATTGAGTAGCATATACCATCTTATGATCTGTATCAGTACCTACAAAAAAAAAGCCAGTGATTTTCCTTCTTGGTTGCTGTTCTCTGGATGCAAAAAGCCCAATATGTCCAGGTGGAAGGTATAGACAATTCTTCAATGGGACTTTTGCATTTCCTCAAACAAAAGTGTGCTCCCTTTGAGTTAAAGGACCTAAATCTTGCAGTGCCCAGATGTGTGGAAATTTCAATCATAAAAATTCCTGGTAGGTCATCAGAAATGGTAATAACAGGGGATGCTTTTTTAATTTTTTTTCCATTTCTTGCTTCTCAGACTCATGTAATCTTCTTTTGAAGAAATAGTATAAAATAAATATTTCTTTCAATGCATATTATGCATCCTGGATGATGCATGTTATTCTTACATAATATTTCCTTAGGGCTTGTGAGGCAAATGTCTTTTCAGTACTCCAGGAGCTTCTGGGTGGCACTATATGTGACAAATACTGGATCTTGTAGACATGGCTTCACTCTCACAACATCTTTGATTTTAATGTGATCCCTGATCCAATCCTGGGGCATATTATGACAATAAATCAAATGCTCCAAAAGCTTATTGATGTAGGTACCAGCCAGTGCCCTGCTGAAATGAAAGGCAAACCCATATTCAAAAACATCTCTATGCATATGAGAACAAACTTCTGACCCAACCAGTATGGAAGAGAAATAAATTTGCCGTCAGGTATCCCATAGGTTTCCCGTAGGAATAACGAAATTTGGGGTTTCCTTGTTGGTGTCTATTGCTAGAAGATTGAATCATCTTTTGTAAGTGTGAGTGCATTTTGTTGGGCTTCTGACTCTGCCACCATGGCCACTTCTGTCATAAATTTCATGCCAGCGCTGGTCTGGTCATTGACAGATTCTGGCAGATACCAACTCGCCAGGTAGTTTTGTTTACTTGATAGTTTTGTGCCTTTGCCATGATGAAAACTGTCTGGTGAGCAATAATATGACATAAAGTTCTGTATACTTCATGCTTACTCCATTATGTCTATCCACATACATTCACCTCAAAATACTTTCCCTCCCATCTTCCCACTTTTCCCCAAGCCCCAGCTACCCAGGATATTTATCTCTATTCTTGAAACTGTTTACATCCTAACCTTGATTTATTGTTTTCCACAAAAGTAGAAATGCAGGTGTACTGCCCAATTTCCTTAGATACTGATTCTCAAGCTCACCCTTGAGTGGGCTATAACATAATTTCTGTCCATTTTTTTTATGTACAGCCATGCAATGACTGACCCATCTACAAACTAAGCTCAGGAAATTTTCTCCTTATTCAGGAGGACACATGGAATTCCCCATCAGGTAAAAGTGTGATTTGACAGAGGATACTGGTATGCCCCTTGAGAGCCTTGAGAGTTGTGCTTTTTTGTAGATAAAAAAGGTGCAACAACTTTATATTTACTTGGGAGAAGATATCCTAGCATACTCTAACTGTGTTCTTAAATAATTTTTGACTAACTGTATTCTTAAATAGTTTTTGAATGTCAGGTTTTGAATCTTCACAGGGTTTATGTACCATGCTCTGGAATGTGGGTGTCTTACCAAATCTTCCAGCATGTTACTCATGTCATGCTCACAAAACTCAATTAAAATAATGTCATCAGTGTAATAAATCAATGTGGTATTTTGCAGTATGTCCACAGTATCCAGGTGTCTGCTATGTTGTGATAGAAAGCAGAAGAATTGATGAGACTATAAAACTAAATTATTATAACTATTCTTCTCATGTAAATGCACATAATTTTTGACCCTCTTTTTTGATTGAAATAGAAAATAATATGTTCACTAAATCAATGGCCAAATGGCCCTGGGTTATATTAAACTGATCAAGTAAAGATTCCACATTGATTTCTTGGCTGTTTTTGCAATAGTCTACAGTTATCTAACAAAATCTGTTTTCTACAGAAATTTAACTACTGAATTATATGAAGACACATAGGAGACTACCATCTTTGCAGCCTTTATGTCAGTAAAGCAACACTAATCTTCCTGTAGTCCTAGCATGTGATCTTACTTTTTACTGACTGTCTTAGCTGGAGAGATTACTAGTTTCAGAGTCTTTCAGTTTCCTTTTCCTTCTTGATAGTGCCTATCCTACAGATTAGAAATGTAGAAGTCATGCAAATTACCAATTATGTCAATTTTAATTATTTTAATTTTATGTTAATTTTGATTATTAGGGATCAGGGAAATAACTACAGTTAGGTTAAGAGACTATGTTAGCCCAGTGTAAACCAGACCTTACAAAAGACCTAATTTATTATTTGGCTTCTCTGAGCTATAGCATAAGGAGATGGTCATGATGACTCTTCAGATCTCAGGTATCAGTGACAATTGGGCACTTCTACCCAATATTCCTGAAAATGTTTGGTTATTGCCCATTCCCAGGGTAGAGTTACCCATATAAACTGCCACAGAGCCCTTTGAATAAGTACTGAAGTGCTGCTTCCTAGAGATGTAGCCACTGCTACAATCCATGGATTCCAGGTCTGATTTCATGCTCAGGTCTGAAAACTGGGATGGAGATCATGAATCTTTATTTAGATGATTGTCCTCAGGCTTCTAGATATCTCTCCTTGATTTTTTCCTGTGCTATAGCTATTTGCTTACTTACCTGTAGATTGGAGTAGTTTCTACTAACAATCTCCTTAACTCAGTGTGAGTTAGGTCCCCCTGATCACTATTTGAACCTTGTTAGTTTTTATATGCTGTAGTACCCTGGCTTCTGAGAGTTAAGTATTGTAATCTGTTCTCTACTATTTTGAGGTCTTAAAATTCCCATTTCAATCAGACAAGCTCTGTAGCAGCCTTTCTTACTGTCGGCTTTGGCCTAACAGAAGAAAAATGCCACTGAATTAATTAAAAATACTGGTTCCCCTTTCACCAGAACATTCATTATAAACTTATTAAATTTTGTGTTTGCGGTCTGGTCTTTCTCTTAAAACACAACCTTTTGGTGGGTGTTCCAAACCTACATAGTATTCCATTCTAGGATATTCTAGAATACTGATATTGCTGAGCCTTGTAATCCTTGTACCATTTTTTACCCCTAGGATTTCTCACATCTCAACTTCACTTAGCATGGAACATTGTCTATACCATGTTTAGGGTATCTATTCTATTAATGACTGCTGTATTTACTTGACTTGAGGTCAGTGACACAGAAAGACCTTGCACCCTTCTCAAGAGCCATCCATTACCTCATAATTTAAGTCCTTTTTTAGAATAAGTAATCATACTAATTATATAGAATTCATATATATATGCACACATATCTATATATCTATATCATATATATATATGAATTTTATGAAAATATATCTTAATTAAAATATATAGAATATAGGGGTGCTTAGACAGTTTAGTCAGTTAAATATCTGACTCTTGATCTCAGGTCTTGATCTCAGGGGTGTGACCTCAAGCCCTGTGTTGGGTACCAGGCTGGGTGTGGAGTTTACTTAAAATATAAATAAATAAGTAAATAAATATGTAAATAAAATATATAGAATGCATTACCCATATTTTGGGTGAAATATGTGTGTTATATGTGCATACATGCCTACATGTATGTAGGTAGATACAGGGAGAGATAGAAATAGAAGCCTCTTAAAAAAAAGTTGAGTTGATATGGACTTCCATATACTAATTTCTAACAGTAAAACAATAAAGTATATGTCCGGCAGTGGACATTTGATTTATATTGTTATTTTTCTTTTCTTGAAATAAACTGTTCTATTAAGCAGAGCTGTTCTGTTATAAAAGAAATACTGAATATTTATTTGCCTGTGAAAATGTGGATCAAGAGAGCAGTGAATAAAAACTATTGCTATCTATTTAGTTACCAACATTTTAAGTCAAACTCCTGTTAGCTAAAATGATGAAATGTTTGGCACATACGAAATCCATCATATAAATACAGCTTTGATACACGTTGGAACAGAGAAATTATTATGCCATTGTAATAAAGATTACTATCCAATAAAACTAGGATGAAATATTAAACTACAAAACAATTGAATACAAATACACAAGAATATTCTTACCATAGTGTTTAATAGATGATACAGAAAATAAATCTCAATGCTAAAAAGTAAATCATGATTTGAGGATTTGATTTGTAGGATTTGGGAAAATTTCCAAGTCCTTAAAAGGACAAAGTTTCATTAATAAGGAAAAAAAATCTCTGCTTTAATAATTGAGTACCCTATAACATTATACAAATTTTAATTCCAACTACCAATGTGCATTTTTCTGATTGTTATTGCTACATTATAAACTATCAAAATTAGTAGCATAAAGTAACAGTTTGATTAGTCTCAAAAATTATGTTGATCAAGTATTTAGACATAAAATAACAGGGATGACTTATCTTTTGTACATAATATTTGAAGCCTCAGATGAGGATACCAATGGCTAAGATTGATTCAAACAGCTGATGATCCCTTAAAAGTTTAGGAGCTGGAAATGCTGAGGAGGAGAACTTCAATTTCCAGGCAAATTTGTCTCTGAGTATCTACCTCTGGGCTGACAAGATTCAGATAGCAACGGGTTTGGCTTGGTGTTTTCAGCATGATGACAATGTTCCAGGAAGAAGCTTTCTAAGAGAGTGAACATACCAGAAGAACCAAGGAGAAGAGGCATGGTCATCTCTGACCTTGCCTTCCATAAAAGTCATCATCAGTTCTGCCATCCTCTTTTTCTTAAAATATTCACAATCTTGTCCAGATCCAAGGGGGAGAGGATATAGTTTCCACCTCCCAAGGGAAGGATGTCAAAAAATCGTGTGCCATTTTTTAGAACTGCAGAGTTAAAATAATAGAGACTGATTTTTGTGATTTCAAGAATTAATACAGATAAAAAGAAAAGGTAAAATTGGTTTATTTTTGAATGTTCACTATATATTTAAATCATTAGAACAAATCTAATGATTTCATAGCCTCAAATAATACTCCAAGCATAGACATACATAAACATAAACATAAAAGCTTTGTTACTTACGGTCAAATTAAGCAGCTTTCAGCATTTTGATATTTAAATTTTCTGTAAGTTTGTATCAAATAGTAATGTGAAATTTAAAAAGTATTGGAAATTATCAGTAGCAAAGTCTTACAATTCTCTCCATAAAGAGATAATGTTTGCATAATGTTGAATATATTTTTTACTTTATAATGTCTACTTTTAAATACTCCTACTGACACAAGCCACTCTATAATAAAGATAAAGCCAAACCCAATACTATCTTCAGAATCATATGATTAGTTTTGTCAGTTATCTGGATCTCATCTTACAAAGGAAGAGGGCCATAAAGCGAATAGTCATGAGAATTAATGAGTGATTAACTGTGAGACAGTTTTTTAGACTTGAAAAGACATCAAAGGCGTGAATTAGCAAGCTTCAATTATCACACTATCTCCCGATAAACACCCTCACACACAGGACATAATAGGATAGCAGCTCATGAGAATAATGGTTTTCATAAAAATTTACTTTGTTTTGCATTTCAGAATGATAATGTTTAAAATATTTACTCTCCTGTGCTTGACCCACTCAGAACTAATGATGTTTAACCTATGGCTTATTTTTTTTTTTTCTGATGATTTGGACTCCATTAACCAGCTAAAACGAAAAAAAAAAAAAAAAGGAGGGACCCTAAAAGATGCTTTCATCTGTTTCTAAATCCTATAGGAAAACAGGATTCATGTGAAAACAGTTTTTTAATAAAAGTTCCTTAATGAATCTATTAATTATGCAAAGATACATTCAGAACATACTTTGAAAGCAATAGGCTGAGGCAATGAGACAGTAAACAGCTATGAATAATAAAGAAAAATAGTTGTTTTATTTGTTGTATGCTTGGCATAATAAAATCTCAAAGCTTGCTTTAAACAACCTCAAACTGATATTGATTCAACACAAAAGACCTTAAACCATTAACAATTCCAATAGTCTATAAAATTATTTTTGGCTATAACTGCTTTGTCCTGTACCGTACAGAACCAGCATTCCTGTTGTCTGGCTGAGTATAAGTTAGTAGGCTTCAGAGTTCCTCATTTTTTTTTATCTCTGGTCCTTAACCTGAAAACTGACACAATTGGGCATTTAATTATATAAAAAAATAAATCTTCCAGGTCTTATAGTTCTGTCAAAGAATTGATTTGCATAAAATATAGCCAGTGAAGTCCAATATAATTCTTTGTAATATCTGTATATAGATTAGGGAAAATACATACTTTAAAGCATATATAATATAATTTAAATAGGATATTAAATATCTGCATATACAATATATTATTTAAAAAGCTATCAGGTTAATGTCACTGGGTCTTTGCAGAGCTCCTGCCTGGCTCAGTCAGTAGAGCAAGTGGCTCTTGATCTTGTGGTTGTTAGTTACAGACCCATGTTGGTGTAGAGATTACTTAAAACTAAAACCAAAAACTGGCCCTTGGAAAGCTACCAAAAATAAAAACCTAATTACAAATAACAGGAAGCATAGCACATAATTCTAATATTATATGTTCATATTTTAAAATTAGAGTATGTTAGTATTCACAATCAAAAAGGCATGGTTCAATTATTGTAATGAAAATACATTTTTATGAAAAATGAAGGCTTGTTCCAATATGTGTTTTTGTTCTAATATGTTAGAATTTATTTAGTACCTTTAAAGCTGATGTTCATATATGGAATAGTAAAATAATGTCAAAATGCTTTAAAAAACAACAAATGATTCAAAGGACATAAAGAGGTATTAATTTAAAATGTGTTTTTGCTATTAACAGAATATTTAAAACTCAAATTACTTCTTTTTTTTTTTTTTAAAGATTTTATTTATTTATTTGACAGACAGAGATTACGCAAGTAGGCAGAGAGTCAGGCAGAGAGGGGAGGGGAGAAGCAGGCTCCCTGCTAAGCAGAGAGCCGGATGCGGGACTTGATCCCAGGACCCTGGGATCATGACCTGAGCTGAAGGCAGCGGCTTAACCCACTGAGCCACCCAGGTGCCCTCAAATTACTTCTTTTAAAACTATTCTGGGTTCATATGTGGAATTTAAGAAACAAAACAAATGAGCATGGGGAAAAAAGAGAAAGAGAGGCAAACTGAGAAACAGATTTTTAACAGACTCTTAGAGAACAAACTGATGGAGACCAGAGGGGAAGTGGAGTGGGGGATGGGTTAAATGGGTAATGGGGATTAGGAAGGGCCCTTGTGATGAGCACTGGGTGTTGTATGGGAGGGCTGAATCACTAAATTGTACACCTGAAACTAACATTACACTGTGTGTTAACTTACTGGAATTTAAATAAAAATTTAAAAGAAAGAGAAAGAGATAACACAACATATAAGAATAAAAAAGGATAAGAAAACAACAAAGCTATGAAAAAATATGTAAAATGTAAATGAATATTGAGAGAATATCTGAAAATACACACAAGATTGACTATTGAAGTTACCTGATATTTTTAAACCTCATGTTTTCCTCTTCCAAGTGATACATTTCTTTTATGTGATATTACAAACTACTACATGTTTATATTGTATTGATATACTTCACATAAGCTACTGAGTTATTGTAATAGAAATATCACCTTTTTTATGAATTTATTTTTGTTTGTTTCAGAAAATTTTTCTTGTGGCTATATTTGAATTTCTTTTTGTATTTATTATGTTTTAGCAAAGCTGTCTTAGTTTCTCCCAACAGTTGGAATATAAAGGGCTGCCTCTTTTGTTTTGTTGTGTTTTTCTTTTCCTTTGTCTATTAATCTAATCCATGTCCATGCAAATTGTGGCCACCCCTTAAATGTAGGAGATTAGCAGAAACATCTAAAAAGTTTCTAGTCCTCATGTCATAGCACTAGAAAGAAACTCCTCAGCTAACCAGATTCCCATCAGCTCTCACAATCTTACACGTAGAAAGGACTAAGCACTTGAATAGTGATTGGATTTACTTTGATTGGATGAGCACACTGTCCAAGCTTCTTTTATCTGTGCCCTAACTAGAGCCTGAGGCCTCTTGAGCTCACACCTCTGCATATTACTTAGCTAATATGTGTGTGGAGCAGGAGTGGGTGAGATGAAAGAGACCTCCACTCCCAGGAAACGGCTGTTCAATAATAAAGTTAGAAGAAAAATACATGATAAATGTGAATAACAAATATCTCTATGAAGATGAATTTTAGGATATCTGCAGAGGAATGTCAGGTGAAAAGATTTTAAATACCTGAAAGTCAAATATGGAAGGGAGTGAACATTTACCGAATTTCACCTATCAAACAATTCACAAGGTTATTTTCATGCACAAACTCAATTTACCCCTCAATCTAGCCAAAGGAGATTGTAAGTATTATTATTCCCATTTTGTTGAAGAATACACTGAGGTGTAAAGGATATAATTAACTTGGCTGAGGTCAAATTGTTGGTATGAATCCAAGTAACAACAAAGTGTGCCAGGTAATTTTAGAGATTTAAGTGGGTAAGAAAATAAGTTAATTATATCCTTCATTTAATAATGTATATGCTATCATGTTATAATAAAAATTTGGATCTGTCTTATAGCACCAGACACTTCCTTGAAGCCATAGACTAGGTCATTAAACTCACATCAAATGCCTTCAAACTATTATTTTCTAATCCAGTACATAAATCACAAACATTAAAATTCACAATATAATGTACATAATGGTTATTTTTTGATATAGTGCCAGTATTTTTCTGGGGAATGAAATGGAAATATGTAGGACTATAAACTTCTACTAATTAACTAATTATATCCCTTATTTATGTAGCCTCAAAGTACCTGAATGGCTCAGAGAATTATAGGTATTCTATTTCATAAATTTCTTTTAGGAAGTTTATTTTGTGGAAACAATTTCAAATAATAAATATCCCCAGTACTTTAGATTTTTAGTAACTACCTAATATTATACAATATGCATAATACATTTATATCATGCTGATTTATAATAAAAGTCTCTTGAGATAGCAGCATTTATAACTATACAGAAAATAACAGCGTGTTTCTTTGGCATGCTGTGTAATGCTATACTAATTAAAATTTTACTTTAATTGTATCCCAGTGAGATCAGTGCATTTTTAAGATGAGGAAATCACACCATACTCAAAGATATTTTTGGTCAATTTCTAGCTTTTATATTTGTCCTTTAGAAGGCACTGTAATTTTATAAGGCACTCTGAAAAGTGACAGGGAACATATTTTCACAGCTTGTCAGGTTTTTCTCCAAATTTCTATAGTTTTTAAAAATACAATTTCAAAAATTTATAGATAGCTTTCAAGAGCATCTTTATCAAAAACATTACCTAATGATGGTAATAATGCAGGCAGAAAAATGAAGATTTTAAAAATGATCTTATGAAGTAATTTGTTAAATAAAATTATTCTGTGTTTATCAAGATTATGAGCAGTTATAATATTACTGAAATGGTATTTATATTTATAGGTGGTATTTATATTATCACATTGTTATTCATTCATAAAATTCTAATTATACAGCATTTATATTTTTTCACTTTTCTTATCATTGAAGTCTTTTATGATTATTATACCATAACAAATACTTTTAATTTTTTATAACATCTCTTTTTTATTTTATTTTATTTTTTCAGTGTTCCAAGATTCATTTTTCATGAGCCACACCTAGTGCTCCATGTAATACATGCCCTCCTTAATACCTACTACCAGGCTCACCCATTCCCCAACCCCCTTCCCTCCAAAACCCTCAGTTTGTTTCTCAGAGTCCATAGTCTCTCATGGTTCGTCTCCACCTCCAGTTCCCCCCAATTCACTTTTCCTTTTCTTTTCCTAATGTCCTCCATGTTAGTCCTTATGCTCCACAAGTAAGTGAAACCATATGATAATTGAATTTCTCTGCTTGACTTATTTCACACAACATAATCTCCTCCAGTCCCTTCCAGGCTGATACAAAAGTTGGGTATTCATCCTTTCTGATGGCTGAGTAATATTCCATTGTATATATGGACCACATCTTCTTTATCCATTCATCTGTTGAAGAGCATCTGGGCTCTTTCCACAGTTTGGTGATTGTGGCCATTGCTGCTATGAACATTGGTATATATACGGCCCTTCTTTTCACTACATCTGTATCTTTGGGGTAAATACCCAGTAGTGCAATTGCAGGGTCACAGGGTTGCTCTATTTTTAATTTTTTGAGGACTCTCCACACTGTTTTCCAAAGATGCTGCACCAACTTGCATTCCCACCAACAGTGTAAGAGGATTCCCCTTTCTCCACATCCTCTTCAACATTTGTTTCCTGTCTTGTTAATCTTTGCCATTCTAACTGGTGTAAGGGGGTATTTCAATGTGGTTTTGATTTGAATTTCCATAATGTCTAATGATGATGAATATTTTTTCATGTGTCTACTAGCCATTTTTATGTCTTCTTTGGATAAGTGTCTGTTCATGCCTTCTGTTCCATTCTGAAGATTATAGAACTAATGAGGGTTTGTATCTATCAGAATCACTCACTCTTGGTTTCACCATCTTTAATTTTGTTTTAGTGCTGTTTTCTTAAACATTTTATTGCCTCAAAATTATTTGTTATAAATATTATAAAATATTAAATATAGTTGCTGTAAATATCTGGTTCTCTTAACATTTATATATTTTCAAATTTACATCATTAGGTCTTCATTAGACATTTAATTTTCCACTACTATGTAAAAAATGTAAACAATTTTCCTAGGCTCCTTGGAACATTAATTTTCTGAGAAAGTCACTTTAGAATGATTTACTAGCATACTGAATTTGAAGAATCCCATAGGTTATTAGAGTTCATTCAAGGAGTGTCTTTAATCATTTACACTTATTACAGAACAGAATTTATTCTTTACTTACTGTGATCAAATAATTACACAGTTGTTAAATTATAACAAAGTATTACTGTCCTATTGTTTAAATGTGAAGTTTAATATAGTGAATGGATCACACAGAAAAAAGACTGATGGCTTTATTTACAAAAATGATTCAGAAGATAGGTCTGCATGGTTTCAGTATAAAGAAAAAATGCTGATGTGGGTGTGGAATGGTTAGTGGGTTAAGCAAAACTAATTTTGTATACATATACTGTAGATTCACAACAAATCACACTGATTTTGTGTTTCTCTTTAATACAATCTCCTTTTTTTAAAAGATTTTACTTACTTGACAAACAGAGAGTGCTCACAAGTAGGCAGAGAGAGAGGGAGAAGCAGACTCCCTGCTGAGCTAGGAGCCCAATCCCAGGACCCTGGGATCATACATAACCCGAGCCCAAGGCAATTGCTTAACCCACTGAGCCATCCAGGTGCCTCTCTTTACTACAGTCTCCTAATCAGAAGCCTTCCAGAGACCAAAAAGAACTAATATTGTTTGAAATACATGATATTTTGTAATTACAAATTTTAAAGTTTTCAATTATAAATAAAATCCTTGAGAGCTCTATTTTGTCATTAGGTTAATGATAATTTTTCAGAACTTGAATCACAGAAATGTAAAATTTTGTATTATTTTCTATTGGGGATTAGACAGAAGTGGTCTGCTACAAGTCCAATTGTTTATTACAAGGAAGAAAAAAAAATTTTTTTGCTATATCATAAAAGAAAGACAGTTGATTTAGCATTAAATCAGACAATTCTTTCCAAAACTTTCACTTTGTTCTGGGTGGCATAAACAGTTTAGTCAAATTAAAATATTGACTGTATGTATTAAACAAAATTTCTTCCTTATTGAAATGAACCCAACGAAAAGATTTTATGGCTTCTATGCTCCTGACTAAATTTTTAGATCAAAGAAATTTGGTTACTATAAATAGAGCAAAGTATTAGTAAGCTTTAGGCAAGTAGGAAGCTAGATGCATATGTGAGATATTAAAGTCCATGTAAGTCAAAAACCTTATTTCCTGACAGTGTCTAATAAAAGAAACTTAATTTATTAGATTTTAATACCAAAAATTATAATTTATTATGTTTTTTAAAATAATCATAAATTTATATAAAGGGATCAACACATTTTAATGAAAAGTATTTATATTACAGATCAGGTAGAGAATATCCTAAAATTTCATGCTGCCAGAGGCATTTTGAAATTTTGGTTTTTTCTATCTATTTATTACTACTATGATACATTTCAACTAAAATATTTAATAAATTAAAATTATAAATTGATAAAAATACATCATTATATTTAGAAAGCCCATAAACACAAATTTACACCTGAAAACAATGATGATCTCACTCTAAGAAGTATACTTCTATATTTTATACAAGCTCTGTCAAATAGAGAAATTTTGACAATGTTTAAATTAGATTGAGTCTATGAAAATCATACATGAATTCAACCTTTATATAGGATTTTGTATTTAGAGTATATTTGTATACCAATTGTTTGGAACTCAAAGAAATGATATGGAAGAAATTCCAAATATTGAAAGAGTTCCAGAATTCCACTTTTTCTTTCTTTGATTCTTTTCTTTCTTATTTTCTCTTGGCTTTAAAAGCAAGTGATACTTTACAATTAAAATTATAGAAATATCACTATAAGTTGTAATTAGAGAATAGAATATGTTGATGTGATATTTAGTTTTTGATCATTGGCATTTGTGAAAGAGCATTTTTAACTAGGGACAAATCCAATTTTCTTTGAAAACTCCCAAAGAGATTCACAATTAAATTCCCATTAGAGGTCGATGACACTAGCAGTATATGATTTTAATTTCATTTAAAATTAAGGTTTCCCTTTTCTCCTATAATATATGAAATACATTAATAAATCCAATTGTTTTAGCATAAGGATTCAGAATGAAATTTTTAAATCAAGAAGTAGAAGGATAAAGAGGTACAACATGCATTAAATAAAACCATTAAAGAAAATTAAAGAACAGAACTAAGGAACCACATAGTGTTAGTACAGAAGAGGCAGTGTGAAGGGCTAGTCTCTACTTTAGACACTACAGTGCTTTTAGGGACCAGGAGACCCAGTTATTATCCAAGTGGTATAACCCCATGGGTGTCACTATATGGAAGTTCCTGAGGTTAAAGTAATTTTAAAAGGAGAAAAAAAATGTAAATCCACCCTCTCTATGTGCATATGGAATATTTATTCATTCTTGTACTTATAATTCTGTAAAGGTTTGTAAGTGGGGAACAATATTATGGCACAAACAGCTCTTGAAATAGCATCTCCTGGATCTATTCATAATAAAGAATCATTGCTCTCACACTATAAAAATAACTACTTCTAGCTGGATTTATTTTCAAAAACAGCACTTGGAGTGGCAAAATGCCCAAGGTAAAACTGTAATATTATAGCTCTGATACTAATTAATATTGTAATACCAAATTAAATAAGGCTAAAATCATTTGTTATAAAGCAACATTTTGCACTAACAAATTTATTGCAGCTAATATCACTTTGTAATGACTTAGAATTTGAAATTAACCATAATATTTTTCATAATGATAAATGTATTTGCATTCTAATGAGATAAGATTTGGACCCTTGTTAAAAATGACCACTATTCCTTAAATCTTTGGGTTATTTGAAGCCAAGTTCTGCCACAACACTAATTCTTTACTTTACTCAGCATGGAAGTTAATCTGGATTATTAATTTATTTTCTATGTTCAGTGTATAACTTTGTATATTCCATATATTGTTACACTGATATCAGTTGAAATATTAGACCTGTCTGAAGAATACTTGTTCCTTTAACCATCCAGATTTCTATTTGAGATTACTTGTTTTCCCCATTTAATTTTTCAAAAGTTCCTTCTATCTATAGTTTTATAGAGAAATATGTATTGAATTTTAAGTACACCTCTGATTGGGGTATTTAATCAGTTAAAATGCATTATGCACAAGGAAAAAGTACTGAAAAACCACAATAGCCATTTTATATATTTTTGTTGGTTGGTGCTATATAAAAAGTAATTTGAAGATTTAGAACTGCATTATTAAATATATTTGCTATTAGGTTGATGTATAAAACATGACATTTTTGGAGTTTTGTGTTTTTTTTTAAGAAAAAATATTTGCAATTTTTGCTGAAATTTGGATTGGCTTGTTCAACACTTACTCTAATTTCCTCTTGAAGTGCCCTCTTTGATCACATTTAGAAAAACTTTAGTCTCTATTTCCATAATCCTTTGGTGAATCTAGTGTTTCAAATATGATTTAAGTTCAGCCAGTCAGAGGTAGTGTGAGACTGGAAAGCAAAACCTGGGTAAATATAAAGAGGAATATTCATATGAACAGGCCATAATCAAACATCAGCAAAATGTATATCACTGAATGAACTTTTATGTATGCATGTGTGTATCTACATATTTATGCATCTCTCTATATCTATCATCTATCTATCTATCTATCTATCTATCTATCTATCCCTGTAGTTCCTCCATTCAAGCAAAATTTTTGGTAAAACTGGTAGAAAGAATTGAAAAAACTAAAGAATATTAATATACAGTTGAAGGAATTCACATGTCAAGCTTATACGTACAAAAAAGAGGAAATGTTTCACTAAGAATTAACATGCAGGAACCAAAAGAGAAAAAAATGTCTGTTACAAACTTTAATTCATAACCCTATGTTATAGGTAGAGAAAATAAAAACAAATATAACAAATATTATCAAATTATCCTTAACATCTGGAAAGTTATTGTCCTGATAGGCAAATTTTTGTCTCTAAACTCAGTATATAGGTGAATCATCTTTCGCTGATCACTAGTCCACAAAAAATGGAGCAAATGTTGCCTTCAAAATGCCACTCTCTACACCTATTATCAATGCCTCTTCCAAAGTATATTATACTAATCTTATACCACTTTAATTAAATTTATAATAAATTTAAGATCCTAAAATTTTAGTGGATTAATCCAAGTTCAAGCTCTAATCAGATATGAGGAATATTAATTTATATTACAGAAATTAGAAAAATGCCCTTAAGAGGTGTAACTTATCTAGTTGTGACATTTTGCATTATAATATGGGATAATCAGGGAGTATTAGTTCATCCCAAAATTTATATTTATTTTATATATTTTCTTTAGTGACAGGTCTTTCAAATAGAACTGTGGCATTGGATTCATACATTTTTAGCACAAAATTCATTGGATAAGTCAGATCGAAATATTATCTGAACATTTTGAAATCATTTGTCTAAAATATATGGGTGGTTACAGTGAAATGAAAGTGAAATATTTCACTTTCAACAATATCTCATACATTAACCGATGTAATATATAATCTGCAAGACAATTCTGAGAAATATATATTGTCATTATTTCCATGCACCTTGGATCCTTTCTAATTATTACATGACAAGAATACAATGGAGGCAGACATCTGTTCTCTGCATCCATTCTTGAAAGATGTTCAAATTAACATTTATTAGGAATAAATAAAATATTCTACCTTTGTATTAAAAGAAATGAAAGAGAAAGGCTTGACTTAATTTCTCTTCAGGAAACATGAGTATGAGACCAACTTCCCATGTTGTTGGAACAATAAAGTCTAGAACTTTATTTTTTAAAAGATAGCAATCATTTCTCTTGACATTATTGGTAAATCTTCCAAAGAATCCCTTTTGCTTTTCAGTCTATCTAGTTCCTAGCCCTGTTTGTATCTGTTTCTGTATGCTGTTCTGTATCCTAACAAATATTTATCCGGTTTATATTTTATATATACTCTATGTGGAACATATGCATAATTTATGCAAACAGTCTAAAGATACAGACAAGTAAGGCAAAATACCATGGTGGTTAAAAGTATAGGCTCTGAGCTCTACTACATACTATCGGTATGACCGCTGGAATGACTTGCTTTCTCTGTGCCTTGGAATACTCATTTTGTAGAATAAAGTTTATAATAATGTCTGCCTAATGGGTTTTGTATTAGAAATACTAATGCTCATAAAATAATTGGATACCTCTGGCAAGTAGAAACTTCTCAGTAAATGTTAGCAAATGTTGTTGTTGCTTTTGCTATTGCAATGCTTACTGCTTGTGTAAACAAACTTAGAAAAACGAAACCACTACTCCTGAATAAGAGTTAAGCAACCTCCTTTTACAGAGATGGTAATTCCTGTTCCCACACCCTAACTACTGCTGGGTAGCTGCAAGTCATCTACTCAATCAATGAATCTCACCAATGGGGTAGAAGCAGATACACACACACACACACACACACACACACACACACACCAGAAGCAAATCCTTATTTATCTTATATTAGGTATAGTAAATATTATTTTTTCATTTGTCACCAAGCTCTACATTACATCTCTAGAACTTATGTATCTTATAAGTGGAAATTTGTACCTTTTGACCACTTTTACTCATTTTCCCACCCCCATCTCCTGCCTCTGGCAACTCCAAATCTCTTCTCTGAGTTTGTTTTTTTTAGATTCCACATATAGGTGATGTCATACAGCATTTGTCTTTCTCTGTCTTTTAAACTCTTAAAAGTTCCTTGAATTAGTGTTGCCAAGGGACACTTTTCTTCCAATTATATACACTGATTTTAAGATCACTATTTGTTATATAAGTACAAAGAAAAACTAGTTTCATATAACTCAATTGAAACATGAAAATTCATAAAAATAAAATACCACTAAAAGCTCTATTTTAGACCTTAATTTTAGTTAATTCAAAACCTACTATATAATGTCGGTAATTTAATAATTCTTTTCTATTACTAAAATACTCATAACAACATGCTGTGAATGCTATTAATGCTAAAGTCTTGAAAAAAAAAAAAAAAGCCCTGTATTTTAACCGTTGGAAGAGGAAAATGAGAAAAAAAGAACAGCTTGAGACTCTAAATGGTCATATTTTAAAATTTTCATGTAAACAAAAAAGCTTATTATCCCCTTCAGGCTCAAAAGTCCTGTCTATTAGTTATGGTTCTAAAGTAAATATTCCCTAGTTGAACTTGATTCATCTTATTTGCATTATCTTCCCTACTCATCAGTCGCCTTTAGAGTCTGCTCTAGTCTTTGAGACCACCAAGTACCACTTAGTGCGCTGAAGCAGTAACTTAATACTATCCTGGTGACCTGTAACAGCTGATGCAGTTTCCAAAGGTAGTTAGCTTCCAAATAGGCAGTATTTTACTGACTATTTAATAAGCACTGTTTCAATAGACTAGATAATACTTTGATGGCCAAAAAGAGCTAATGCTTCTTCCAGAATTTTGGGGGTTGATGGAAATAGAGCAATAGTGTTTGTCTACTAAGGCATAATAGTATTAAGACTACACACTTCTACCCTGACTACAGAAACAACAGTCGGAAATACTTTGAAGTACAATTTAAACTCATTTAATATGAAGTAGGGGTATGATAACATCAAAATTTATCTTAGCTTTAGAAATAAATGTATATTTGTTGGTTAACTAAAAATGTAATGAAACCCACATCCTACCTTAAAGATGAAGTTATGGAATTTCACATTTTTTCCCAGGGAATTTATAATTTCTATATTTTTCCTGTTTCTCACTTCTGCATTACCTAGTATGTGCTTTTTAGTTTTTACTAAACAAATTTAAAGTAATAGCCTTGAAAAATATTTTACTCTAGTTTTGTATATTCAAACTAGGGACTAATAATGTAACTCAGTCAACCATGACTGACAGTAATACTTGAAATAATTTCATAATATTTAATAAAATAACTATAGTTTCTGTAATTCAAACGTAGTTAAGCTTGAGGTTAAGCGCTATGCTCAAATTCTTCTGGTCTTCCTTGTTAATTCCTGCAACAAGATCTCATGTGCACAAACAAACCACCACTAGTTCCCCAGATTGCCCTACTATACCCAGACCTTCAATTTGTCTGTAAATATAGTGTGAGTTGTGAAGCCCTACTGTTACCAATATATTTAATGCTCTTCCATTCTTTCTCTTAACATGAGTCTGCATAGGGCTTTCAATCATATCTATTCAAATTAAATTAAATTCTAAAAAAAATTATAAGGATTAAATGCATAGGTATAATAACTCTGTGGTTATTATCAAACTTTGGGGGAATATATACTTTGTATGTATGTATGACTTAGAAGCTGCCCATGAAGTGCTTCAGGCCCCAAAGCAAGACATTTGTTAATAGTTATTCTTTCAAAATTATCTCCCACGAGCTTTTCAAAGGGTGGGTAGAGTATGTTTCTGCCAAAATACCACACACACACACACACACACACACACACACACACACACACACACCACACACTGATTAATAGACTTGTTCAAGTGATTTGTCATAGCCAAAACCCAGATACAATTTTATAGGGGCTCTCCAACCACAGTTTAACAAATCTGCTCTACGCTGGCCATACTCTTCAGTCTAACAAATCAAATTTGGTTGAGAGAAAGGTTGATAAATATTTCAAATATTTCTAAAGAAGAGATCAATTTCCACTCTTTAAATACAGTTTATAACTGCATGCTTTGCAGCTTTTAACAATGTCTTGAAAAAAAAAAAAGAATTCAGCCAGTATTTTCTAAGTGAATAAAAAATGATTAAATGAATGAACTATTTGATAACATCAAATTTCTTTAGGGATTAAAGAAATATTCTCTTTTATATTTACCTTATTTCTTTTGCATGGTTATATAAAAGCAGATAAATTATAATAAAGAAAACTTCCTGGCTTGGAAGGAGTAGGAGTAACATATTATAAAATAAATTAGTAAAACTTGATTCAGTTGGCCACCATTAGTAACAATACTATTAAAAAAATCAAGCTCTTTGGTTAATTTTTTCCCAAACTAACCACATCAAAGTGTATTAATAATAGACACAATCTATATTATTTAAAGTAGTATGAAATAAAAGCCATATTGCCAGCATTAAATGGATCCAAATTTATGTATTTTTAATGTGAACATTATAGATGCCCTTCCAAAATGCTATCAATAGTCTTAAGCTAAGCTATATTTTTCATATTATGCAATCAGACAGCATAGGGAAGGGATTTCTGTCTGTATGTGTGTATGTGTGTGTACGTACGACTATGCAATTCAATTCTGCATCTAAAATGCTGCCTCAAATATGTAGATAGTATATACTTCAGAGCTTATCATTTAAGGATATTTTTTGTAGTATTAGAAGTTGTAACATATCTTCTGCATATGAATTTTCAAAATAAATGGTCTGGTTTATCAACCTTAACACAGAAGCTGAACAGTTTCCTTTTTATTCACTCAGGTAATGAATCTACACAATAGGTAGTCCTCCCCTGGGTAGAACTGGGTTTGCATCTTGGCCTTTTACTTCCTTAAATTTTAAAATACATTATATCAGCTGCCATGCAGCAATATGAGCTTCTAGTATATCCGTAAATGAAACCTCCAGCTCAGGCTCTCAATTGCAAATAAGCAGCCATAACATTTTGTAAATTCTCCCTCTGAAATCACAAAGAAACTCAATATACTCACCAATGACCCTTATCAAATAGTAACTTTATGGAATGCTCTTTGCCTTCATAGCCTCTCTGAAGGTTACTATCTCTAATGGGAAGGCAATGTACCATTGGCTATTATTCTCACCAGCAGTGTAAGTTGAAGAAAGATGCAACCATTAATTCTGTGTTCTCATTGCAGAGAATGAAATCCCAGTAACGCTATTTTTACTTCTCTTTGAGAATTAATTGTAGATTTGGCTATTTATTTATAGCACTGTGTTACATTCCTGCTCCTTGACCTTTTATGAATCTTAATCCATCAATATGAATGATACTTCATTGTATTTTTCTCCCACAGTTAATTTCACAATGTTCTTTGGATACCAATTTTATGAAAAATCAAGGCCTTATCTATTTTTGCTGAAATGACAAGCCAGATTTCATGCTGCTTCTGAAACCACTGTGTCTAATAAAACAAACAATATTCTATTAAGATACAGGAAAAGAATAATTTTACTAAAAAGTATTTTTAGTAGTTGCAGATGATAAATATGTTAAGCTTCTTTTGCCTCCCTCAAGGCAAATTAACTAATGAGGCATTATATGCAATTGTTAAGTACCAAGAGACAAGACTACATTGAACTAAACACAAAAGATCTAGTTTTCTTATGTAATAAGAGGTCTGAAGTAGGCAATTGGTGATAGTGATTTAGATGCTCAAAAATGTCAGCATGGGATCTTAAAAGTCCTTGTGATCTTTTGTTTTCATAGTATCAAAATAACTACTACAGTTCTGCCATCACATCCTATTCTAGACAAGCAGAAAATAGAATGATAAAGAGCAAAGGGCCAGGTTGGATCTTTTAGGAACTTTCCCTTAATCCCCATGCAAGAACCTCTTTTTGTACTTCATTAGATATCTTAATCCGGAATGGATTTGTCACTATTAAACTGAGAACATTAATAAACCACAAAATGTACATTTGTTAAAAAGGAAGTAAAATAGAATGGATAGTGGATAGGCAACGGCAAGTTTCTTCAAAGGTATTTTTTTAATTGGCTAGATTGCAAGACATGAAATTTAAAGATTTTATTTATTTATTTGACAGAGAAAATGAGCAGCAGGCAGAGGGAGAAGCAGGCTACCCGCTGAGCAGGGAGTCCAATGGAGTACTCGATCCCAGGACCTTGAGATGATGACCTGAGCCACCCAAGCTCCCAAGACATGAGGTTTAAATAAATTTAGTTTTGACTATTTATAATAATAAGGATCACAGCTGGGTGCCTGCGTGGTTCAGTGGGTTAAGCCTCTGCCTTCAGCTCAGGTCATAACCTCAGGATCCTGGGATCCAGCCCCACATGGAGCTCTCTGCTCACCAGGGAGCTTGCTTCCCCTCTCCCTCTGCCTGCCTCTCTGCCTACTTGTGATCTCTCTCTCTTTCTGTCAAATAAATAAATAAATAAATAAATAAATAAATAAATAAATCTTTTTTTTTTTTTTTTTTAAAGGATCAGAGCTAAAATTTATTAAACATTATCCACAGGCAAGTAGGTAATAATCAGGTCATAGAAACTTTCTCATTTACTGTTCATAAGAATCCTGGTAATTAGGTATTTGGCAGATACAGAACTTGGTATCTCAGATTCATAGTTCTGTAGGATAAACTTTGCCTTATTTAACAAAATAATCTTTAACTACAAGCTAAAGATTTCTGTAAATTCCACCATTAAAAGTTCCATGCTCTAAGGACAAAATTTCATCTTATTGCTTTCCCTCTATGACAATGAATAAAGATCATGAGCCTAGTCACACCTTATCTTTGAGCCAATGCCACCATTGTTACTCGAGTGGATCTCCAGAATCACCTTTTTGGTTGAAGGAATGTTTCTCTATTCTTTAGATAATCAAGAATTTTTCTCACTCTCATTCATATAGCTTGGGATGTTCCTAAAATTGTCATGCTGAATTTTTTTTATACAAAAAAACTTCCCGGGGTGCCTGAGTGGCTCAGTGGGTTAAAGCCGCTGCCTTCGGCTCAGGTCATGATCCCAGAGTCCTGGGATCCAGCCCCATATCTGCTGAGCAGAGAGCCTGCTTCCCTTCCTCTCTTCTCTGCCTGCCTCTCTGCCTGCTTGTGATCTCTGTCAAATAAATAAATAAAATCTTAAAAAAAAAAACAAAAAAAATGCCCTATTGGTACAGACTTACATTGTTTATCAGCTACTCAAAGATGTTTCATTATAATTGAATTGTTTTACATGTTTCTATAATAAATAGTTTACATCTTTTTATTTAATGTAGCATTACATATTTACTTGTTTATAATGTACCTCTCAAACACTTCTTAATAATAAGGCATTTAGGGGCACCTGGGTGGCTCAGTCGGTTGATTCTGCCTTTGGCTTAAGTCATGGTACCAGGGTCCTGGGATCTTTGCTCAAGCAGGGAGTCTGCTTCTACCTCTCCCTCTGCCTGCCACTACCCCTGCTTGTGCATGTGCTCTTTCTCCCTCTCTGCCAACTAAATACTTTTTTTTTTTTTAAATAAAAGGGGTTTAACTTATAGTAAAATATGTATACTAAAAATACACTATTTGAAATGTGGAGTTGGAATTAAAAGTTAGAATAAATGGGAACAAACTAAAAGCTTCAGTTAATATCGCCACGACAAAAATTGACCTAAATGAGACTCAAATAAAAGAAATATAATGATTTGTCTGGAATAAGAAAATTTTTTAAAATTTTCTTAAAACAATTTTTTAGGGTGTTTTTCTTACCTATTTTTAAGGTATAGATAGAAAAATATTATGGGCAAGTTTTCAACAATGACTTGGTTGGAAATACGGATATAGACTCAAGCAAATTGTATTGTTCTCTAAAATGTTCCATATGTCATCAACATGAATTGTGTACCTTTATTTGAATAGTGCATGACATTTGTACCTTAAAGATGAAATTTAATCAAGATTAAAAACCTTACATATGAGTTAATATACTGATTTATAATGTTAACTTATATTTATAATCTTAATGTTTTAAAGTTGTATTACTATTTTTAATAGTCCTTTTTTTCAGAACTCATAATGGTAAAGAAATGCCAATTAAACTGTATATTGATATAGGTGTCGCAACTTCTACTACTGTTAATCCTCATTGAAAGAAGAGGAGGGCTATGTCTCAAACTACTCAAAAGAAATAATTGCCTACAAGACATCATTCTCTTATGTTGTTATTCCTTTCTAAAGTGTGTGATTTAAATCCTAGGGAGAGAAAAGAATAATATTCTATTATGATGGGGAAGGGAAAATTCTATCAGTTTGAATGTTGTTATTTCATTTATGTATAAGCAGGTTGATATACAAATGTTACAATATCTTCAAGCATAATTTTAAGTGAAAAGGATTTGTAGCTAAAATATGGGTTATTTATTACTATTCTGTATCTATACCCAAAGTTATGTTTATATGTGTTGTGCTTTCTCAGAATATATATACTCTTCCTAAAAGAATGATTTAAGAGAATGATTTATAAACTGACATATATACACTTCAGGAAAGGATTTTTTTTTTCTCATACACTGAATATATAGTAAAATGATATTTTCCAAAACACTTTGAAAATAAATCATAAGCATAAAATATCATTAAATAAGAAGAGATCCATACTTATGCATTACACAAGACCTATTATCTTTCATTTTAGAAACTTATAAACAAATTTCATATTGTATCAGTACATAATGAATTATGCAGATTGAACACTTTGTGACAGGCATTCTTAAAGTTAAATGTCTTATAAAAATTGCCTAAGCTTTCTACTACTATCCTCCATATATGGCTTCCTGAATAAATTTTTTCCCATTTGTATTTATTTTTTCCAGTGTTATGAAAAAAATTGACATACATCACTTTATAACTTTAAGGTATACAGTGCAATGGTTTGATTTACATACATTATGAAATGATTACCACAGTAGGTTCAGCTAACATCCATCCTCTCATGTAGATACAATAAAAAGTAAAGAAAGAAGGAAAGAATAAAGGGGAAAAAATTTGCCTTGTTATGAGAATTCTTAGGATTTACTCTATTAATTTTCCTACATGTCATATAACAGTATTAGCTACAGTTATGTGAGTTATTACATCCCTAGTACATACTTATTACTGGAAGATTGTACCTTTTGACCACCTTCTTCCAATTCCACTCATCCCACTTCTGATAACCACAAGTCTGATCTCTTTTTCTATGAGTTTGATATTGTTTGTTTTAAACAAACAAATACAATCATATAGTATTTGTCTTACTCTGACTTTTTTCACTTAGCAAAATGTCTTCAAGTTCCATCCATGTTACAAATGGTAGGATTTTCTTGTTTTTCATGGCTGAATAAGATACCATTGTGTGTGTGATATATATTTCACAACTTCTTTATCCATTCATCCTTCAGTGGAAACTCAGGCTGTTTACATGTCTTGGCTACCATAAATAATGTAATTATGAATATGGGGTGTAGATATCTTTTTGAGTTAGTGTTTTCATCACCTTTGGATATATTCCCAGAAGTGGAATTACTGGATCATATGGTGATTCTATTTTTAATATTTTTCAGTGTCCTCCATATTGTTTTCCACAGTGGCTGTACCAACTTAAAATCCCACCAACAGTGCCATGCCAGCATTTGTTAACGCCTGTCTTTTTATTATGGTCATTCTAATGGGATTGATGTGATATCTTACTGTAGTTTAAATCCACATTTCCCTAACGGCTAGTGATCTCGAGGATATTTTCACATACCTGTTGGACTTTTGTATATCTTCTTTGGTGAAGTGCTCAGGTCTTTGTCCATTTTACAACTGGGTTATATGTTATTTTGCTACTAAGTGGTGTGAGTTCTTTATGTGTTTTGAATATTAACCCCTTTTCAGATATATGGTTAAAATATTTTTCCCATTCCATAGGTTTGCTTTATGATTAAAATATTTTCCCCATTCTATAAGTTTGCTTTTAAATTTGTTAATGGTTTCTTTTGCTGTGCAGAAGCTTTTTGGTTTGATGTAGTCCCACTTGTGTATTTTTTATTTCTTGCTTGTGCTTTAGATGTCATATTCAAAAAATCATTACCAAGACTTGTGTCAAGGACTTCCGTTCTTATGTTTGTCTTTGGTTTTGTTTTTGTTTTTAGGAGTTTCATAGTTTCAGGTCCTACACTTAAATTTTTAACCGATTTTGAGTTAATTTTTGTAGGTGGTGTGAGATATGGATATAGTTTCATTCTTTTACATGTCATTATCCAGTTATCCCCATCACCATTTATTGGACACATTGTCTTTTCTCCATGGAGTATTTTGGCTCCCTTATTAAATAACAGCTGAGCATATATCCTCAGGTTTATTTCTAAGCTCTCAATTCTGTTCCTTTTTTCTATTGTCTGTTTTTATGCCAATACCATATTATTTTGATGACTATGTCTTTATAGTATGGCTTGAAATCAGGAAATGTGACACCTCCTTCTTTGATCTTTCTCAGGATTTCTTTGGCTGTTTGGGGTCTTTTGTGATTCCATATAAATTTTAGGAGTGTCTTTCTACTTCCATAAAAAAATACCATTGGAATCTTAACAGAGATTACACCAAAACTATACAAGGCTTTCAAGAGTTTTTACATTTTCATAATATTAATTCTTTCAATCTGTGAACATGGGATACTTCTCTGTTTATTTGTGTCTTCTTTGGTTTCTTTCAGCAATATCTTATCACTTCCAGTCCAGAGATCTTTCACCTCCTTAGTTAAGCTTATTCCTAAATATTTATTGTTTTTGAGGCTATTAGAAATGGGATCAAATTCTTTATTTCTTTCTTCAGAAATGTCATTATCAGTGTATGGAAAGTCACTGATTTTTGTGTGTTAATTTTGAAATGTGTAATTTAATGAATTCATTGATTAGATCTAACAATTTTTTGATTGAATCTTAGGGTTTTCATGTCATATTTTCAAATAGAGACAATTTTACCTCTTCCTCCTCCAATTCTGATAACTTTCATTTCTTTTTCTTTCCTAATTACTCCAGCTAGGACGTCCAGTACTATGTTGACTAGGAATGATAAGAGTGAGTATCCTTGTCTTATCCTGATCTTACAAAAAAAGGTTTTCATCCTTTCACTATTGAGCATTGTATTAGCTGTGAGCTTGTCATAGATAATGTTTATTATGTTGAGATATGTTTCTTCTATGGCTAAAATGTTAAGAATATTTTATCATGAATTAATTTGAATTTTGTCAGATTTTTTTCTGCATCTTTTGGGATAATCACATGATTCTTTCATTCTATTAACGTGATGCATCCTATTGATTTATTTGCATATGTTCAACCATCCTTGTATCTCAGCAGTAAATCCCTCTTGTTAATGGTGAATGTTTTTTTTTTTTTTTTTTTTCCTTTGAATGTGCTGCTGAATTAGATTTGCTAGTATTTTACTGAGAATTTTCACATCTCTATGTATCTGGTATATTGGCCATAGTTTTCTTTTCTAGCAGTGTCCCTTTTTCTGGTTTTGATATCAGAATAATCTTGGCCTTGTAAAATGAGTTTGGAAGTGTACCTTACTCAATTTTTTTGAAAAGTTTGAGAAGGTGTTAATTCTTTAAATAATTGGTAAGCCATCTGCTCTTGGACTTTTCTTTTTTTGGGAGATTTTTGGTTATTAATTCAATTTCCTACTAATAATTGGTCTATCCAGATTTCTTCCTGTTTTGGTATTGGTAAATTGCATGTTTCTAAGAATTTTTCCATTTCTTCTACGTTGTATAATTTTTTGCCGTACAGTTTTCATAATAGCCTCCTAGGATCTTTTGAATTTCTGTGGTGTTAATTGCAATATCTCCTTTTTTCATTTATGATTTTTAAAATTTCATTCCTTTCTCTTTTTTTCCTTTTTTTAAATCTAGCTAAGCATTTGTCAGTTTTGTTCATCTTTTTAAAGAACTGACTGTAAGCTTGGTTAATCTTTTCTATTGTTTTTCTGTTCTCTGTTTCATTTATTTTTCATCTTTTTTTGAAGCATTTTTTAGTTGGTCTGTTTTACCTGATATAAATATAGCTACCACAGCTTTTTTTATCATTATGATTATCATTTGCTTGAATTATCTATTTCTGTCTCTTCAATCTCATATATGTATGCTATCAGGACTAAAGTAAGTCTTTTGTAAACACATAGTGTTGGATCTTATCTTTTTATTCATTCAGCCACTCTGTATCTTTTGATTAGAAAATTTAATCCGTGTATGTTTAAAATAATTATTAATAAGTTTGGATTTACTGTTAATATTTTGTTAATTTGGGGGTTATTTTATAGATCCATTGTTCCTTGTTTCTTCCTAGGGAAGAAGTTGCTGCGGCTGAGATCAAAGAGGTTGCTGCCTGTGTTCTCCTCAAGGATTTCATGGGTTCCTTTCTTATATTGAGGTCCTTCATCCATTTTGAGTCTATTTTCGAGTGTGGTGTAAGGAAATGGTCCAGTTTCATTTTTCTGCATGTGGCTGTCCAATTTTCCCAACACCATTTGTTGAAGAGACTGTCTTTTTTCCATTGGACATTCTTTCCTGCTTTGTGGAAGATTAGTTGACCATAGAGTTGAGGGTCTATTTCTGGGCTCTCTATTCTGTTCCATTGATCTATGTGTCTGTTTTTTTTTTTTTTTTTTTTTTTTTTTTAGATTTTTTTGTTTTATTTTATTTAACAGAAATCACAAGTAGGCAGAGAGGCAGGCAGAGAGAGAGGAGGAAGCAGGCTCCCTGCCGAGCAGAGAGCCCGATGCGGGACTTGATCCCAGGACCCTGGGATCATGACCTGAGCCGAAGGCAGAGGCTTTAACCCACTGAGCCACCCAGGCGCCTCAATGTGTCTGTTTTTGTGCCAGTACCATACTGTCTTGATGACAGCTTTGTAATAGAGCTTAAAGTGTGGAATTGTGATGCCACCAACTTTGGCTTTCTTTTTCAATATTCCTCTGGCTATTTGAGGTCTTTTCTGGTTCCATATAAATTTTAGAATTTTTTGTTCCATTTCTTTGAAAAAATGGATGGTATTTTGATAGGGATTGCATTAAATGTGTAGATTGCTTTAGGTAGCATAGACATTTTTCACAGTATTTGTTCTTCCAATCCATGAGCATGGAACATTTTTCCATTTCTTTGCGTCTTCCTCAATTTCTTTCATGAGTACTATATAGTTTTCTGAGTACAGATTCTTTGCCTCTTTGGTTAGGCTTATCTGGAGGGTGAACCAGAGCAGATTACTTAGCCTGGCCCCTGGCAAGGGCGGTGAAATTCTGCCTCAGGCAAGACACTTGAGAATCACCACCCCCAGAAGATCAGCAAGAAATCCAGCAAAGACCAAACTCACATATCAAGGAGAATGGCAGAATTTCAGAGGAGAAAGCAAAGCATGAAATTCATGGCTTTCTCCCCATGGTTCTTTAATCTTGCAAAGTTAATTATTTTTTTTAATTTTATCTTTTTCTTATTATAATTTTATTAACTTTTACTCTTTCCTCTTTTAACATTTTTAACTACTTCATCTTAACAATACTTTTCATTAAAAAACCCTTTTTGAAACTTCATTTTTATAGTCATATTTTATCCTTCTTTGTATCTAACTTTATTTTTTGTATACACATAGGGTTTTTCTTCTAAAAAATTTTGGGATACAACTTCTTCTAATAGATCAAAATATACCTTAAATCTAGCACAGGACTTTGTTCTAGTCTCCAGCTGGAGCAAATTCTCTCCACTTTCTTTTTCTTTATTTTCTCAACCAACTTATCAACTCCTTTTTTAGAATGTTTTTTAAAATTTTCATCTTTACAGTCATATTCCATTCCTTCATCATGTTTACCTTTATTTGTGTGTGTGTGTGTGTATATATATATATATATATATGCGTATACATGTATATATACATACGTATGTATATATATACGTATATATATACATAAATTAATTTTAATAATAAATAAATTTTAAAGAAAGAGAAAAGTATATATATATATATATATATATATACTTTTCTCTTTCTTTAAAATTTTGGGAGGTAGTTTCTTCTAAAAGACCAGAGTACTCCCAAAATTAAGTGGGTGGCTCTGTTCTATTCACCAGCCTAATATCTATATTTTTTTCTTTTAATTTTTCTAAAAGATTTTATTTATTTATTTGACAGAGATCACAAGTAGGCAGAGAGGCAGGCAGAGAGATAGAAGAGGAAGCAGGCTCTTCACTGAGCAGAGAGCCTGATGCACGGCTTGATCCCAGGACCCTGAGATCATGACCTGAGCAGAAGATAGAGGCTTTAAGCCACTGAGCCACCCAGGTGCCCTTTTTTCTTTTAAATTTTTGTTGAACTTTTTTTTACCCCCTTTCCCCCCCCATGATTTGGGGTCTCTTCTGATTTTGTTAACACACATTTTTCTGGGGTCTTTGCCACCCTTTTAGTATTTTATTCTCTCCTTCGTATATTCTTATCTGGATAAAATGACAAGGCAGAAAAACTCACCACAAAAAGAAGAAGAAGAAGAAAAAAAAAAAAAAAAGGAAGAACAAGAGGTTGTACCGAAGGCTAGGGACCTAATCAATATGGACATTGGTAGTGTGTCAGATCTAGAGTTCAGAATGACGATTCTCAGGGTGCTAGCTGGGCTCAAAAAAGGCATGAAAGATATTAGAGAAACCCTGTCTGGCGAAATAAAAGCCTTTCTGCAGAAATAAAAGAACTAAAATCTAACCAAGCTGAAATCAAAAAAGCTATTAATGAGGTGCAATAAAAAATGGAGGCTCTTACTGTTCCTTGTTTCTTTTTTTTTTAATTAACATATAATGTATTTGTTCCTTGTTTCTTAACCTGCTGTATTTTGATGTCTTTGGTGTCAATGTACTTTGATTTTTTTACTGTGTTTTTATATAATTGCTACAAGATTTTCCCTTGTGCTTACCATGAGACTTACACAAAATATCTTAAACTCATAATAATCCATTTTAAACTGATAACAACTTCAACAGAATTCATATATTTCACACTTTTATGTCTTCTTTCCTCGTATTTCAGTTTGTTGCTGTTATAATTTATGACTTTTTATATTGTGTTAATAACAGGTTATTGTAATATTTTTTTAACTTTTAAACTACAGTTGTGAATTATTCACCACTGTTACCATATTGCAGAGCCTAACTATGACTATATATTTATCACTGCAAGAGAATTATGCTACCATTTTGTGTTTTTATGATGTTAATTAATTTCTCATATCCACCTCATGAACTGCCTTTTTCATTTCTTAAAAGACAAGTCTGGTGGTATTGAACTCCCTCAGCCTTTGTTTATCTCTCCTTCATTTCTAAAGGATATCTTTACTGGGTGTAGAATTCTTAGTTGAGAGTTAATTTCTTTTAATACTTTGAATGTTTCATCCCATTCTCTCCCGGCCTGAAAGGTTCTGTTAAGAAGTCTGTTAGTAGTCTAATGGGAGGTTTCCTCTATGCAAGTTCTGTCTCTTTTTTTGTTATTTTTAAAATTCTCTGTCTTACTTTTGACAATGTAATTATGTGTCTTAATAATGTGTAGCCCTATTCAGGTTTAATCTATTTGGGTTCCTTTGGGCTTCATGGATCTGGATATCCATTTCTTCCTCCAGGATTGGGAAGATTTCAGCCATTATTGTTTTAAATATACTTTCTATCCCTTTTTCTGTCTCTTCTTCTGGAATTCCCAAAATACAAATATTGTTTCTTTTTTGTGTGTGTATCCCATAGTTCCTATGGGCTTTCTTCACTCTTTTTCATTTTTTTTTTCTTTCTTGCTCCCCTGATGGCATAGTTTGTAATGTTCTATCCTGTAGTAGCTGATTTTTCTTCTACATAGTTGAGTTTACTTTTGAAACTATTGTATTCTTCAGTTTAGTTACTGTATTTTTCAACTCCAGGATTTCTGGCTTTTTGTTTGTTTGTTTGTTTGTTTGTCTTTTTATGGTGGCTATTTTCTTGTCAAATTTCCGTTTTTATTCATGCATTGTTAACTAATTTCACTTAGTTGTTCGTCTATTTTCTTGTAGTTTACTAAACCTCCTTAAGGGGATTCTTCTAAATTCTTTGTCTGAGAGTTCATAGATCTCCATTTCTTTAGTGTCAATTAATGGAACTTCACAGTTTCTTTTAATGAGGTAAAAAAAAAAAAAAACAAATTATCTTTTTTGTGTGTGTGTGTGTGATCCTTGATTCCTTACATTTACATTGGTATCTTCATATTTGAGTAGGGGGGCTCCTTTTCCCGACTTTACAGTTTTGCTTTGTCAGGGACAGCTCTTGATCATTCATCTCAATTTGGCTTTCCAGGTGTGTGCTAGTAATGTCTTTGGGTAGGTGGGGCATGCATGCTATTATGGTCTATTTTGGACAAAGGCAACTGTTTGCATTCTTGGAACAAGAATGAGGGCTATGCCACTGACTGAAAACAGTTGGAGAAGACTGTATGGTTTCCTACACAACTGAAGCTGTAGAATGGTCTCAACAGTTGCCTGCATTCTCTGGTCAGGCTTACTAAATGCCCAAGACTAGGTACTATGTTGAGTAGTAGTAAGTAGTATGAATTCTCTTCTTTGCCCTGACAGGGCAGCAGGCCTGCTTAGAGTACCTACATACTACCCATTATATACCTTTCAAATGTGGAGACTTTCATATCAACCTTATGAAAATTCATGGCTCAAATTTTCAAATCCACCTAATGACTGTGATAGTATGTATTTTTCTTTAACACTGTGACTATTTGTAAAACCACTTAGTAAATCTGTTTATCCTCTCCTGGCATCAAAATAGTTTTATAGAAGACAAAATTAACCTACACATCCAAACTTTATATTTGAACTAGTCATCTTAGCATTAATGGAAAAACACAAATTATAGTTATCAAATCCCAGTGAGCCCACTTCCAAAAATTACATGATCCCAATCTCTAAAAAATAACTAAAACTATAGATACTTTCATACATATTAATTAAAGTGTTATATTAAAAGAAAAATTTATATAATAGAAAAATATTTTAAAACTATAAACATTAAAGAGTACTAGAAGAATATTTTCAGTTTTGGTTTTTAGTGTTGTCTGAACAATAATGCCCATGTTGCCACTCATAGTAGCAAGCAAAAGGAGTAGTAGTGTATATTTAATTATTGGATCACTGACACAAATAATTTTGTGATAGTCATAGATGAAAACCAAGTTCAATATTTGAAATCAATTAGAAAATATTAAATATAAAATGAGAGTTCATATTTCAAATATCTTGCATTAGTAAATAAAACAAAGATGATCACTTTTATAGTATTTTAATTCTGGATTACCTACTTTGCTACATCTAAATTCTGAGGTAATTTTTAAAAATATTTATTTATTTATTTGTGAGAGAGAGAGAGAGCATTCATGGGGGTAGGGGCCAAGAGAGAGAATCTCAGACTCTCCACAGAATGGGGCTCTCCATGCAGGACTCCATCCCAGGAACCATGAAATGATGACCGAGCCAAAATCATAAGTCAGATACCTGGAACCCACTGAGCCCCCCAGGCACCCCTAAATTCTGATGTATTAAACAAAAATTTTCCATTGAAATTTTGAACCATTATACAAAATAAACTAAACCAGTATAAGGACAGATATTTTCACATTCTTTCACACAGAAACAACTTTTAGAGTTTTTATATAATTATAAAAGGAATACTAACATAGATAATGTATTCAGAAATAAGATAGCAAGTGGAATAAAAAATGAGGAAAGGCTTCAATGGCTCAGAAATAAAAAACCCAACAAAACAATTGTGATTATATTTTTTAAAGATTTTATTTATTTATTTATTTGACAGACAGAGATCACAAGTAGACAGAGAGGCAGGCAGAAAGAGACAGAGGAGGAAACAGGCTCCCTGCCGAGCAGAGAGCCCGATGCGGGGCTCAATCCCAGGACCCTGAGATCATGACCTGAGCTGAAGGCAGAGGCTTAACCCACTGAGCCACCCAGGAGCCCCAACAATTGTATCTATATTAAGCCAGTTTTCTTTCAAACTCCCAACAAATTAGAATAAATGGGATTAGGGAAATTATGTAGAAATTAACCAAAGTCAGTCAGGCTTTTTATATTTATAAATGCAAGCAATAGTAAATGCTGATAGTCCAGTTTTGGGGTTTTGCTTTCATTCCCCCCCTCTTTTTTTTTTCTTTCTCTCTTTCTTTCTTTCTTTCTTTCTTTCTTTCTTTCTTTTTTTTTTTGTTTCTGCCTAAAACTCTCCTGTTTCCATGTTTTGAAACCCCAAAGGAAAAAAAAAAATAATAATAAAATAAATAAGTCTCTCAAAGATAAAACACTTTCAAGATTGCATATTGTCTTTTAAGAAAAAAAATTTCCACTAAAAACAACACTTTATGTATATTTTAAAATATAGCAAACCAGTGCACAGAAGTTTTAAAACCTTGACCAATAGGTTCACTTGAATGGATACTGCCTAATAAATACTGAGTTGATAAAACTTGGTAACATCACTGATAATAACCATCTTGATATATCCTATCTATATAATAAGAATTTTAATTAGATAACAAAGTCATGCTAGTATAGTTAGATCTTTATAATAAAATTATGGCTTATCTCTCAGGCAATCATTTTTAATTGTGACTTGCTTATTTTCACTATTTTTTTTAATTTTATTTATTTGACAGACAGAGATCACAGAGATCACAGGCAGAGTGGCAGGCAGAGAGAGAAGAGGAAGCAGGCTCCCTTGATGAGCAGAGAGCCTGATGCAGGGCTTGATCCCAGGACCCTGAGATCATGACCCGAGCCCAAGGCAGAGGTCTTAACCCACTGAACCACCCAGGCACCCTGTTTTTCACTATTTTTGTATGAACTTAAAACACTTTTCTATTTTTTAATTATCTTTTTTTCTGGGGACCCAATTATGCTAGCAGCTTTATAAATTCCTTTGTAATTTAAGGTAGGTAAGTTATTTGCCTATAAGTGAGAATAAATATCTTTCCTTTTTAAAGATTTTATTTATTTGACACACAGGGAAATCACAAGTAGCAGAGAGGCAGGCAGAGAGAGAGGGGGAAGCAGGCTCTCCGTTGAGCAGATACCCCAATGCAGGACTCGATCCCAGGACCGTGAGATCATGACTTGAGCTGAAGGCAGAGGTTTAACCCACTGAGCCACCCAGGCGCCCGAGAATAAATATCTGAATGTAATATTAGGAAGCTGTTTTAGTGCCTCCCTACTTATTATCTACTCTGGGAAGTATTTTAATAAAGTATTTCTTAAGGGTAACTGTTATGTATGTTCTCTCTTTTCATACTACTTACTTTCTATTTACATTAAAAGACTATTTGTTGTAATTTTCTGTGACAAATAATAAAGTTAGTCTTTGGACATTGTGTATTTTTATCAGAATATAACCCCAAAAATGGAATACCTATTACCCATTAAGTGTCCCTTATTGGTTAGCTGGTCTGGAGTCTTTAAATAGAAACTATTCCATGGAAGATGATGAATGTAATGGTAGAATAATGCAGATCCTTAAAAACAGTCTAGTGTGTCTATCTGTAGAGAATAGAAGGTAGTGTTAAAATGAACATTTACCAGATCTACATTGGTTTTTTGAAAGTCAGTTTTGAACAGTAAAGGCATTGGGAAATTTCCAACATTGTGTAATCATACAACTTTTGAAAAAAGGCCTCATGATGTTGATCATCACCTAGGTTACCTAATCACATTTAAAAAGATCCCTAAGGAACATGGATGCAAAAATTCTCAATAAAATACTAACATATATAATCCAACAAGACATTAAAAGATCATTCACCACAATCAAGTGGGATTTATTCCTGGTCTGCAAGGGTGATTCAATATTCACAAATCAATCAACATGATACACCACACTAATAAAAGGAAGGATAAGAACCATATAATCCTCTCAATAAATGCAGAAAAAGCATTTGACAAAGTACAACATCCATTCATAATAAAAGTCCTTAACAAAGTAGGGATAAGAGGAAACATGTCAACATAATAAGGCCACATATGAAGAATCCACAGTGAATATCATCATCCTCAATGCAAAAAAACCTGACAGCTTTTCCTTGTTCCAGTTAGGAACAAGACAGGGATATCCATTCTCATCACTGTTATTTAACAAAGTATTGAAAGTCCTACCCACAGCAAACAGACAGCACAAAGAAACAGAAGGCATCCAAGTACATAAGGAAAAACTTTCAATATTTGCAAATGACATGATAGTTTATATAGAAAATCTAGAAGACTCACCCAAAAAACTTCTAGAACTGATACATGAATTCAGTAAATTTTCAAGATATAAAATCAATGTATAGAAATCTGTTGCATTTCTATACAAAGAGATAAAAGATTTGTACTCTGAAAACTATAAAACACTGATGAAAGAAAGGAAAGGTGACACAAAGAAATGGGAAAACATTCCACACTCATGGATTGGAAGAGCAAATATTGAAATGTCTATACTATCCAAATGAATCTACACATTTAATGCAATCTCCATCAAAATACCACCAATATTTTTTCAAAAAAATAGAACAAACAATCTTATAATTTGTATAGAACCACAGAAAACCCCCAAATAGCCAAAGCCATCTTGAAAAAGAAAAACAAAGCTGGGGCACCACAATTCTGGGCTTCAAGCTATATTACAAAGTTGTAGTGATCAAAATAGTGCGGTATTGGCACAAAAACATACACATAGATTAATGGAACAGAATAGAAAACCCTGAAATGAACTCCCAACTTTATGGTCAATTAATCTTTGACAAAGCAGGAATATTTAATGGAATAAAGACAGTTACTTCAACAAATGGGTTTGGGAAAAATGGACAGCAACATGCAAAAGAATGAAACTGGACCACTTTTTTACACCATACACAAAAATAAATTCAAAATAGATGAAAGATCTTGAAAGATCTTGAGACCTTGAGCTTATGACCTGAGGTGAAATCAAGAGTCAAGATGTTCAAGAATGAGCCATTCAGACACTCCAACGTTGCACATGTTAAATCTGAAATGTCTACAATATACTTACATGGAGATTTAGGTAGCTGGATGCATGAGTGTACAATTTAGAAGAAAGGGTTTGCTAAAGATAAAAAAATTAGAAGTCATCAGTACTCAAATAGTACTTAGAAATTATAGTAACCACCTGTGTTATTTTATGAAATGGCATATTATCTTCTCACTTACTTAAATGCTTTGCTTTATTAAAGAAAAAGTATAATAAATATAAATATAAATTAAATATAATAAATATAAATAACATAAAAGGGATGCATCTGACACCTAAATTACCATTTTAAACTGTTATAACATTTGCTTCAATATACTTATAATAAAATTATTAAGGTGGTAGGAATAAAGTAGAATTTCCTTTGGTTCCATCCGAAATGTTATGCCTATTTCTACTCCCACAACTTTATCTCTTCTAATTGACTAGTTTTTTAAATTCAATCAAATATACATTCCCTGCCTAGCTCCATTGCTTACCATCACTACTTCTGAAACAAACTGAGGGTTTTGGAAGAGAGGGGGGTGGGGGTTGGGTGAGACTGGTAGTGGGTATTATGGAGGGCATGTATTGCATGGAGCACTGGGTGTAGTGCATAAACAATGAATTCTGGACCAGTGAAAAGAAATAAAATTTAAAAAAAAATCTAAACATGTTTTATCCACCGATTATCCTTCTCCAGTTCTATTTTTGTCTATAGGGAATCTGGATGTATGTATTTCTTCTATTCACACATTTTTATTAGTGTTGTCTCAAGAGAGATTAGAAATAAACACATGTGGGTGCCTGGGTGGCTCAATGGGTTAGGCCTCTGCCTTTGGCTCAGGCCATGATCTCAGGTTCCTGGGATCAAGTCCCGCATGGGGCTCTCTGCTTGGCAGGGAGCCTGCTTCCTCCTCTCTCTCTCTCTGCCTGCCTCTCTGTCTACTTGTGATTTCTCTTTGTCAAATAAATAAATAAAATCTTAAAAAAAAAGAAATAAACACATATTTTAACTATATTGTTTTAAATTTATCCTTTCTTTAAACCTATTTTCCACTTAATCACCCAATGTTATGTCGAGATCCCAATGAAGAAAGACTATCTAGAGCTATGTGGCTTCTGTACCCTGGAGTTTACAAACTAATAGAGAAGGAAAGTATAAGACAAAACTAAAATGCCTTCAAGTTTACCCTTGAACAACATAATAGTTGTGGTGCCGAATCTCACACACAGTCAAAAATTCTTGTATACCTTTTGACTCCCCAAAAACTTTACTACTGACAGCCTACTGTTGACTAGAAGTCTTACCAATAGCATAAACAGAGGGGTTAACACATGTTTTGTATATGTATTATACACTGTATGTTTACAATAAAGTAACCCAGAGGAAAAAAAATGTTAAGAAGTAACCCAGAGAAAACACATTTATAGTACTGTATTGTATTTATTGAAAAAAACCTGGGTGTAAGTGGACCCATGCCACCCAAACCTATGTTGTTGAAGGGTCAACTGTACTACAAGCCAGATGTTGCAGAAAAAACTAGTACCTCTCATTTTGACTTATGTGTGAGTCTTTCATTCTTATCTTACATTATAGAAAAACTATAGAGCATAATTATCTCTGATTCTTGAAATACTGCTGATTTCTGTAGGGAGAATCAGCTTCCTTCTCTTCTAAATATCTTTCTGAAAGCATTTACATTTCAAATTATTCCATACTGCCTCATCAGCCATTTCTCAGTTGTTTCCATCCTCCAAAATTGTGTTGATATCTCTTGTCTTTTTGGGTTTCTATTTTTATTCCCTTTCTTTCAATTTAGGACTTGGAAGATTTGAGGGTGGGATAGAAATAAAAAGTTTAACTGGAAGTCTTTATTTTTTAAGAAAGGGACAATTCAGTAAGTATATCTGTTGGGTATATTCAGATAGGCAAATTTTGACCTTTCTGTTATCCCTCTATTTGATATTTTTTTTCCTTCTCTCGTGAACATACAATATTTAGGAAGAAGTTGGATTCAATTAAAAATATAAACTATGTTACAATATGTATGACCCACTTCTTCAAACCTGGGAAACTTGAAAACTTTTTTATTTTTATAGACAAAAATTTATATAGCATAGGATATATGTACACACATATATGACATATGCTTAGTATAATATAATTGCTTAGTTAATATTAGTATCATACTATTACTTTATATAATTATTGAAGTATTACTTTAGTTAGAAAATAGATAATCATTACTTAGCATAATAATATTTGTATATTTGCATTTTTACATGTATTACATCAACCAAGTTATTAATTTCAGGAAATAGCACCAGTTTGACATTTTTCAACATTTCTTCCTAAAATAACTACAACAACAAATATAATTGTTAACAGATTACATTAAAGTGAAGAGACATAACAGAAAATAGTATGTAACAATGCATTGGCTATGTAGCTTTTAGGAGTGCTTATAAGTCCTTAATGATATCTATTTTTAGAAGTTGCTCCTCTCAACTGCAATCTTTGTTGTATCCTTTTATTTTTTGGTTGAGGTAGAAGCCTTCAGGGGTTGTTCTTAAAAAAAAAAAAAGTTATTTATTTTAGACAGAGAGAGAGAGAGAGCAGAGGTGGAGAGAGAATCCTGAGGGAGATTCCCCATTAAGCAAGGAGACGGATATGAGACTTGATACCAGGACCTGAGCTGAAATCAAGAATTGGCTACTCAACCAACTGAGCCACCCAGACACTCCTTCAGGGATTGTTCTTGCTTTCTTTTCAGGCCACAGCATCTTAGCTTTTCACGGAAAACACATCCTTGCTCTTACATTGGTGGCTGCTGCACTATCTGCTCATGCTTTAAACTACTGTGTTCTTGCCTTCCAGGAACTCAATGTCTCTTCAGTAGTCTGCTTTGTCTTGATTATAGTTCACTTTTTAACTTTTTAAAATGAGGAAAATGTAAGTTATTTTAATTCTTGTTCTTGTTATAGAAATTTTGGTTTAATTTTCTTCTATACCTTGGCTTGCTCATAAAAAAAATATAGTTTTCCACTGATCCCTTATTTCTACCCAGAAATATTCCTCATTCACTTGTTTCTCACCCTCTGGCTGCTGACACTCAAATCCCTATTACATTTTTCAGTTTAATTTCTTAAGAAATAATCATAGTTTGCTTTCCCAACATAAACAACTAGACCCACAAAGCATTTTGAAAATATTTAAATATTCAAATGCATCATACTAATTAGACTTATCTAAATACTCATTTTAAAATGTCTTAAATATTTTAAAGTTTTTTTTTTAAATTTACTAATTTGATAGAAATCACAAGTAGGCAGAGAGGCAGGCAGAGAGGAAGGGAAGCAGGCTCCCTGCTGAGCAGAGAGCCCGATGCAGGGCTCCATCCCAGGACCCTGGGATCATGACCTGAGCTGAAGGCAGAGGCTTTAACCCACTGAGCCACCCAGGCACCCCAAAATGTCTTAAATATTTTAAAGATATTTAATAAATAACTTCCCCACCCAATAAAAAAATACAGTAAGAGGACTTTTTTTTTAACTTAATGAATGGCAAATGCTTTTAGTATTGGAGAGCAAAAATATGTCTATCATTCATTCATCACTCAAGATCTAATTTTTCTTAGTGGTATTCCTACTACCTCCTCAAATCATGCAACAGGTATTAATGCCCTTGAAACATGCCATATTTATTCTACATCATCGAGTATAACAGTAAATAAACAAATATGTTTGTACTCATGAAGCTCTTATTCTGGTATCAAGTAATATCAATTCAGTATTTTAATTTAAAACAACCTAAGCAGCAGGTATTGTTTTGTTATCATTTGTTTGGTTATGTCAAACAATTTTTGTGCATAGCCATAAATGTTATAAATCACCAAAATAGCATTTAGTAGTAATTTGTTAAACTCAAATGACTGAAAATTTGATAGAGTATATTAAATTTAGATTTCACATTAAATGAATGTGAAATAAGTAGATTAATTATAAAATATATTGATCACTTAACAAAAAGGAAAGCTTTGCTACTATTCCATTGTTAAAGATGTTTTTGACACAGTAAAACTGAAGAAAAATTATTCCATTATAAAGAGCTTATCATTGATTTTGTTTGTCCGCCTTTTCAGTGCAGATTTTCCCCAAACCTCCATAAAGCAATAATTGATATCCAAGGGATTCCTTTTGATGCCAAAAGTCAGCTATTAAACATATGGCTTTCCCATGTAAATATGTAATTAACTTTTTTCCCTTAAAGCATCACAGAAACACATAGCAGTAGTTACTGCATATTTTTGAGTATTCATAAATTCTAGAATATTTTAAGGAAATGCAACTGACTAATTGTGCTTCTCTTTTAGTGGGTTTTTTTTTTATGTTACAATTATTTGGATTATGAAGAAAAACACTTCATTGTATGAGCTTCCAATGTACTCAAGTGGAAATATGTTGTAATGAAAAAGATAAGTCCATATGCTATGAATAGGCAACAGATGTTCCACTTCCATCCTATGGGATGAGAGAGGAAGAGAAACTGGAACACCTTGATGAATATTAAGATGCTAAGAAATAGGATACTGGCATGATAATTCTACAAGTTTCAGATTCTTTGTGGTAATATCATTAAACCTAATGGCAGAGTGATAAGATACTACATCCACACTTTACACTTACCTGAAAATTGAAAAATGTCAATCAATCTAATAGTGTATATGTGTGAATACCTAGGCAGTTTCAATTTCTTTGAGTTGTTTTACTGAATTAGGCAGGTGTCCCGATACATTATGGATACAATCTTAGCAAAGGGGATGTGTGTAAAAAGCATCAGCCAATAAAAATCATTTCTAAAAGCTAAAATAGACTTCAGTTAGGGTCTTTATCATGTAATGTAATAGCTAAAATTGTATACCTAATGAAACAACGTGTTCAAGAATTACCGAAAATCACATATTATGCTACTTTTATAAAATAGTTTTGTGCTATAGTCCCAATACAATTTGTATCTGCCTAAGAGTACCTATGAAGCTTTGGTGTTTAAGGGCATCGGATTTCAAGCCAGATGCCAAGAACCAAATTCAAATTTTACCATCAACTATCTGTGCAACTTTGTGCAAGTAATTTAAACATTCTATGCCAAACTTTAACCATCAGCTGTAGATATGATTGGAGATTTATCATACTAAGTGGCATTTGCTGCATCTGGTACATTTTGAATACCCAATTATTAGGTGTAATACTTCCAGCTACAGGGGACATGGATTGAGAAAAATTAAAAAGATGATATCTTAGATATATTTTATGATAACAAATTATAAAGACCTTCAGTTGTAAATTTTGGATTTTTGGTAAGACAACTAGTAATCACAGAGTATTTTAGGTTAGGCAAATGTAATTGGACTTGACGTTAGGGAAGAAAACTCCATGAATTTATAAGAAAACTGGATTAAAACACAGTTAAAAGAGAATTATAATTACACACTGGAATTTGATTGCCTGATATCAAATTAATTTAAGCCAATGGCAGTAAGGACTTGCTTTAAGAAGAAAAGAGATGAACTGGAAAGGCAGGCCAGGGGTTTGTTATGCACCAGGATGAACAGGATTTGATAGATATGAATAAAATAGTCAAACATAAGGCTTACCTTAACATTTAGTAATTAGAAAAACAACAGTGCATTAACAGACTCAACAAGTGTATGGAAAGGAAAAATTGGGCTAAATGGAAAGACATAACTTAAGGGTAACTAGTTTTATGCATATAGTCTTCTAATGAGAAGATTCTAGATAATATGTTTAATTTTTAGATTGAAAAATATTCCACTGTCTCCTATCTATTCATTCTAGTTATGAAATAGTTGGATTGGGTGCAGATAAGTTAACAAGTCATTTTATTTTATTTTGTTATTTTACATTATTTTATTTTATTTCTTATTTTATTTTATTGATAAGTCATTTCAAAAAATTCAAACTGTAATGTTAGCAAAACTTTCAAGGAGAAGATTGAACTTACAGACATTCTTATAGGAGGAGATACTGGAGATAGACAAAAAGGGAAGAATAATTTGGACAGAGGAAATGTGTATATTAAAAAAAATGAGCATGTCTACTGTTGTGGAACTATTACATAACAATATTGCTGAAATAGAGTATTTAGGTAGGAAAATTCTGGAGTATAAAATTTAAAAATGCACTAAGTTAAGAACCTTAAATGATACTGTACCTATCAATCCTGTTCATCATTGTTGCTATTCATAGGGGAGTCTAATAAGGATTAGTCTAATTCTGTCATGGTCTCCATTCAGTGTAACTATTCATGCACCCAGATACATACAAGGTATCCAAAAACTCTCATTTTGTTTTGGGAGAATTTATAGTAATCCAGGATTCTGGGCCAATGGTGTTTAAAAAAATGATGAGTTGGTGGAGTAAAGTGCAGGCAAAACTCAGAAATAAGTCATCTTCTGAGTTCCTTCCATTCATCTCCTTTATTCCTCTGAAAGGGAAAGCAGCTCTAATTAGACAGTATAATCCCAAAATAGTCATAATAATTGTAAGATTGCAAGATAAATATTTACTGTATACCCATCTAGTCCATGGAGGTATGGGATTAATTTAAATTCCTTAATGTTCAGATGAGACCACAATACTTTCTTAATTACTATCCAAATGTGAATGTCTTACTTTAATGTATAATTAATAAAGTGCTCCCTTATAAAGAGACACTGGTTGGGTTATTCGGTGGAGCATGTTACTCTTGATACTAAGGTTGTGGGTTTGGGCCCCACACTGGGTGCAGAGTTTACTTAAATATAAAAATTTTTAAAGCTACATATAAAAATAAGTCTAAAATTAACCTCAAAATATATTTTAAAAGGCATATAAGTAATATAATTTATTACATAGGTAATGTCTTATTCCAATAATGTATTTATGAATGCATACACTATAAAACAACTTTTTTACCATATTACTTGCAAATGAAAATATAAGTATGCCTAAACTTATCCAAATATCTGAGCATATATTATTTATATTAAATCTCAAAATCAAATGTGTCATTTTCATGTTATTCAATATACTAACATTTATTACAGTCTTAGTGATTATCAAAATTCCTTTTCAAATAGTTATCACATAATAACTACATAGACTTTTTTCTATCAGAAACGTTAACACCAATGCATAATATAGAGGTTGATTTTCAAACTGTTATAAAAGAAAAGTATTTAAAATAGTGGGATTGGCGCCTGGGTGGCTCAGGCCATGGTCCCAGGGTCCTGGGATCAAGCCCTGCATCAGGTTCCCTGCTCGGCAGAAATCCTTCCTCTTCCTCTCACACTCCTCCTGCTTGCATTCTCTGTGTCTCTGTATCTATCTTTATCAAATAAATAAATAAAATTTTTAAATGAAATAGTGGAATTATAGGTATTTAACTTTGCAAAATTAAATATGAAATAAATGTTTGCTACTTTTAGCAAACATAAGCATATACATAAGCATTATCAGAATGTTCATTCTGAATTGTTTTCTTTTATGAAACTGCTTAGCAATCCCCAATGCAGCTAATTCTAGCTTTCCACTAAAATTATCTAGAAAGGAAGAGAAAATAGGATACCAAAAATAGTACTGAAAATTTCCATTGAAATATTATCCAAATTTAGGGTGAAATTTCAAAATAATTTGGATTGAATACTAATTTTTTATATCCAGTCTTCTGTTCACCATAAAGAAGTTAACAATGATTAAAAAAAAAAAAAAAAAGCTAACAATTTAACATTTGTTTTAAAACATTAAAAAAGCATTTAGAGGGAAGCCTTGGCTGGCTCATTCAGTTAAGTATCTTCCTTCAGCTCAGGTCATGATTCCAGAGTCCTGTGATTGAACCACACATCGAGCACCCTGCTCAGTAGGGTGTCTGCTTCTCTTTCTACCTTGCCCCTTGGATTGTGCTCTCTCTCTCTGTTTCATTCACTCGCTCTCAAATAAATAAATAAATAAATACACCTTAAAAAAAAAGAATTTAGAGAAATTGTAGTAATTTTTTTTTTCATCCTATCTCCTTTCTCATTTCCCTCCTCAAATAGTGGTCTTCAGTGCTTTCATGACAATTTTTTTGGCCCATGAAGATCATACTAAACTACACACAGAGAAGAAATAAATAATTATGCCTTTAATTAGATTTTAGAAACATAATGGGACAGCTAGCTTTTTAAAATATGAGTTTTTATGGGTACAGTAATTCATTGTTTGTTCCTTAGTCTGAGCTTTAAATATCAAGATTTAATGAACAAAAGTCTACCTACAATTTTTGAAATTTAATGAAATAAAAAGTCTACCTACAATCTTAATGAACTTAGTAAAGTATGGTAGAAGAACAAGGCTACATTCGCCCTGGGAAATTACTGATTCAGGACTAGGACTTGGGGAGCCAGAAACAAAGCTACAGGGATGTGCATAGATAGACAAGATTTACAGAACTGGACTTCTAGAGACAATTTATACAGGAACAGGAGAGGTATTGAACAAAACCTTAGACTTAGAAGAAGGATCAGCTTTTCAACATAGGGGGAAGATATATATATATATATATATATATATATATATATAT